>VZRH01006237.1:4545-22349 GCA_013397555.1 Urocynchramus pylzowi
CACACACACACACACCCACACACACCGCTGGCTCCCTCCCGCTCGGGCTGAGCAGCTGTTGCAGCCAAGCGTGTTCCCCCCGAGTCCCCCGCCCTCCCTCCCCCGCGGTGCCTCTGAAGGAATCTGGCCCCGGCTGGGCAGCATCGGGGCGCAGAGATCCCCCCGAGGCAGCGGTAGCTGTGAGTGGATTGCCTGTGGGTTGAGAGATGGGGGGGTTACAGCTCTTGGCAGAATCTCTCCGCCTGACAAGGCTGAAGTGACGTGGGGTGTAATCACAAGATGTTCTGAAGCAACGCTTTAAACCCGTGTCTTTTTCCGTACTGAAATCTTTTCATGTGCAAGTAAGGCTTTGGGGGAAACCCCCTTTGGGACTGTGACAATCACTGTAGTTAGCAGGAGCTTTAATTAATTTGTGAATTAGGGTTTAATAATTGACTTTTTTTGACTCTGTCTGCACAGCTCTTTATAACCCCAAAGTTTGCAGAGAAGAGCAGCAAGAAAGAGTTTCTGTAAAATTACATGCTAAGACTTAATGTTCCCTGCAGTCTTGCCTATGTTGTGTTACCTGGTGTGTAGAGAATTTTTACTAAAGCATTTACCATGCCATAACACTCCCCCATTAATCATTTTGTGCTGGGTTACCTCATATATATTGTCAGCATTTCTCTGCCTGTGCACTAGTGAAAACCTCACATTCTCTTTTATCATACTGAAACCTGAATGTTGTCCAGTCTGACAAAGGTAGTTTGAAATGTGTGTTCTAAGGTGAAATTTCTAATATTGATTTGCAGTACTGACCTTGCCACAAAATGTCTACAAAACTTTTGGCTTCTGCTGCTTTTTTAATGACTTGAGGGTATCTCAGTGTACTTTTTTTTTTCCTTATGGTGCAATACCAGTACCATCTAAGTAGTCCACAACTCTAGAAATAGTTATGCTAATTTTTTGTGGGAGTCCTTGTGATCCTTAACAGTGTGCACAGTGAGAAAACGTCAGAGTCTTGTCTCAAAAAACTCCAGAAAAAATCTCTTGTGCCTTCCCATCTGTGTGACTAAGAGCTGATTTCCCCCCCNCAGATTTTGCAGGCCTACTTGCAGCTAAGCATTACCATTTATAGTGAATATGGTGAGCTGCTCCCTTGTATATTTTCTGCTGCTGGTTACAGAAATATCAAGAGTTAAAATATCTCCCAATAATTTCTTTTCTCCTAGACAAAGCATCAGCGTGCTGAGCTCAGTTATCTAGTTGACAGACCCCGACGAGTAAACAGGTAGGAGCTCCGTAGCCTTGGTTTCCTCATGCATGCTTTAGCAAGTCTGAATGGTGTGCAGAAATGTATTTACTACAGATGTGACAGGGTAGTAAAGCAGTGGGAAGTCGAATGTATGTAGATGCCCTAAATAAGTTTGGATTACAGCTTTTCTAAACTGGTTTCAAAACTGACTGAAAAGAGAACAAAATCTCGGTTTGTATTAGTCTAAAACGTGCTTCAAATACTTAATAACATGCTTTATAGGGTCTCCCAGAAAACATTGTCTCACTGAGTTAAAGTCCACCTAACCAGCTTAAGGAAATTTTACCAAATTACTTTTACATGTAAAAGCCAAGAGGAGCAGTAACCTTTGCTGTCCCTTGCAAGATCTGAAAATTCCTCGTTCTGTTCATGGTGGGCAGGGCACCTCGGTGGAAGCCCTGCAGCAGGCAGGAGTGGGGGGGGAATGCAGCACCGTGTTTGGCCATGTGATGGCGGAAGAATGTTTTATGAGTTCCTCTTTCATGTTTATTCTAATGTAAAGATGTTTCTGTGTCTAGTTCTGCATTCCAGGAAGCAGACATAGTAAGCTCTAAGGACAGTGGTCATGGAGACAGTGAGCAAGGAGACAGTGATCATGATGCCACTAATCGAGGTCAATCCTCTGGTAAGTCTGATAAGAGAATGGAAATATTGGATCTCTAAGTAGGGAGACTAGAAGGAACAGTTACTTACAGGAATATAGTACAAGAGAGGCATAAATAAGGTGAGCATATTTATTTTTTGGGAGGCTGGGTTTACATTAGCTTGCTGCTACAGTTGCCTGGACAAGGAGGCAATTTTGAACCTCTTTTGGTCACGGGGCAGAATTTATTTTATTCATTTGGTTGGGGATGGGAATTGGTGTGTTATACTGCATCACTCATTGTAGGAAAACTTCTGCACATTAAAACAAAGTTATTGGTACCTTTTGTAGTACATTTTCTCCTATGGCAGATTTAGAGAATTTCAAATCAGTGAGCAATTCTGTTTAGTAGGCACTTCAGCTGGCACAGCGATGAGAAGCAAAGGAGGAGTTCCCAAGGGAAACAATGAACCCAGTGATTGAATGACAGCCAGACTGTGAGGGATTTTTTTTTTTTGCAGGGGATCAGTGGAGACACATTGGGTTCTCTGAATGTGTAATACCTTAGAATTTTCGGAGGATTGTCTCTTAATTCAAATTGAGGCAACATATAGTGCAAGTGGTCTCCATGTTAATAAGATATTATTAAATACATTTTCTTGGCAGAGGAAAGAAAGGCTTTAAAAGACTATGAATCACTTAGGGACATACACACATTGCAGTGTTATGCCCATATGTAGGGCTTGCTGTCTTAGTTCTCATACTGTCACTTTCCTTCTGAAAGGAACATTTGTTCATAGCCTGTGCATTAGAATTCACGCTCACCCTCGCACTGCATTTTAGCTACAAATGCTGTGCTTTCTTTCCTACCACAGCCTCCACAGGTCTGGTACATCTTTGTGCAATACAGTGCTGTCTTTCCCCTTGTTTCCTTTGTGCTCTGTCACGTATAAAGATTTGCTACAACCGTGTAATACAAAATACTGTCAGTTCTCCTTTTTTTTAATTCCCCCCACCCCCATCTTAGAAGACACCAGGGCAGAGGACCCAGTGCTGTCACAGCAGTGCTGCCTCACCCGCCTGCTCTGTTAATGTACCTATTTTCTTGCTGCTGTAGTCACTGTGCCCTTAACGATGGGAAACCCAGGCACCAGGGGAAGAGGAGGCTGCCACAGGGCCTCTTTCTATTGCTGCAAGTCATTAATATGCAGACCTAATGAGACTTGAGAAGAGCCAAGAGTCTCTGGAGCTCCCTGCTTCTTGCAGGGCTTCATGCTAAGTGAACAGAGTGTCTATTTTGTGTCTGGGAACCTGACAACAAACCAGGTCTTGCCAGAAGTTTACATCTGAACACAGAGCCTCTTTCATTTTTGGCCTATATATGGCGTATGATTTATTATTGTTCGAAAAAGCCATGTATTTAGCCTCCCCCCACCCTTTCTTTTGCACTGTTTCTGATGCAGCAATCAGGGCTACTGAGTTATAAAAAGCTCTCTCTCCTCCTGCCCTCCCTGCATTCCTGTTTTTTTTTTTTCTCTTTTACGCATTTTACTGCAGCAGTCATCTCCATGAACATTTCAATCAACTTAGTCCCTCAACATAATGAACCATAATAACCAAACAGGAGAGAAAAGAATAAACATCTGCAGAAGGGGCTGGATTTGACTGATGGTGGGAATATAATCGTATAGTTGCACATCAACTGAAAGCTATTTTCTTTTAGATGCATTCTGTGCTGTTACTGTTGTGCCTCTGTTCTTTATGCTTTCCCTCCATTTTAAAAGTAGACTATGAGTACTTGTCATATTTGGCATTGATCCTTAGTGGGGTAAATTCTTCTTCATTTCTATTTTATCAAATAGTGGAGAAAAACTATTCTGTACTTTTAAATAATTTCAAATAATTTAAGAATCTGATGGGATTTGTGAACTTCTGTATCTTCAGTGGTGATCACATAGTCAGTAATGAAAGCTGAAAATCAGGCTTGGTCTACTCACAATTAACAGTTTGAAATGAAAACTCAGAATACTCACAATTTCACAAATCACACCAGATTCTTGAATTATTTGAAATATTTAAGAACATTATATGATTTGTGAACTTCTGTATCTTCAGTGGTGATCACATAGTCAGTAACGAAAGCTGACAATTAGGCTTGGTCTACTCACAATTACTAGTTTGAACTGAAAACTCAGAATACACCAATTTTGTATATTGGTACTGAGATTTGAGAATAATTTGCATGCATCATTTTTTAAATGCTAGTCCCAGATAAATATTTCAATACGAATCTCTAGAAACTGCTTTAATCTTCTACACACATATTATCTACTTTTTCTGTAAGTTTTGGGCTGAATCATGCTCTCTTAATGCAAAGAATGTGCCCTTTTACCTCAGCCATGACAAGATGTTTTGACATAAAAACTTCACTCTTGCTATGAGGTTTTGGGGATGAATTTTATGGGGAAAAAAGGAGCATAAATCTTGTTTGATCTCAAATGGCTAGAGGAACTATAGAGGGAATGCCTTCTCAATTGCTTTGGTCATTCTGATGCTCTATAATCAATTATTCCCAAATTACTAAAGGCAAACACATTGATTGATAACATGGCAGCAGTTTGGGCTGGTTTTTATTCCAAGATGTTACCTGATACTATGCAGCATCATATCTGTTTTCAAAAGCATCTAAAAATGTTTAGTAAGTAATTCACACTGGCAGACAAAACTCATTTCCCACCAGTTTTAGTCAGCAGCATGTTCTGCTGGCGAGACATCATTTTACTGTTCAGCACAGGACTTCTGTCACTGGTGAACAGTCCTGTGGCACACAAGTAGCTATTCTGTAGTAGTCCATTGCTATCCAAACTGTGATGTTGTGGTCAGTTATTAATTGGGAAGGAAAACATGTAAGATGAAAATCCATCGCACTGCCACAGCTTTATCTTGCACAATTATTAAGTGAAAAATCTAAACTATGTTGTTCTCCGTATCATAAAATGGTTTCTTGGGTTTTGAAATTAGATCATAGTTCACCTTTGCACAAAATATATTTTCAAAAAAGTGATTTAATCATGTTTTAAATGTGCTGAAATGAATGTAATGGACCCCTTTTTTTCCCATTAAAGTAAAACATAAATGCTTCATAATTATCCACATTCTTACCTGCCTTAACACTGACAAAATACTAAAGTATTGTCATCTGCTTTTGGCAGGGAATGGCAAGGAGTGAGATGCTCAAGATCCTATTTTTTTTGTGGATTGAACAGTTATTTCATTGATTGGATTAGTAATCCGAGCTTTTTGAAATAAATGACTTTACAAAGGTGAAGATGTGCAGGAGGTTTTTGGCAGACAGGAGGGGTTTCTCAAATCCTAGGTTCTAATGACCTGTGCTGTCCTTTGAAAATGTTTGAGAGAAAAGCTGCTGCTTGTTATAGAACAAACCCAACTCACATATCACTTCTACCTCTTACTAACACACTGTGTTTCAGCCGTGTTCTGTAGGAGTAATTCTCAAGCATGAGGTTAGTTTATTTCCCATGGTTGATTAATTTCTTGGCCTCCCTCGTGAAACTGCCAGCTTGGGTGCCAATTAATACTCTGCATGTGTGTACATTTAAATTGTATGATTAGACACCTGTCCTGTAAGATTTGGAGTAATGCCATCAATTTATTTCGTATGGTTGCTCTCTAGCTACTTGGCTTTCCCAAGCAGAGTCCTTCACAGTATTACCCTTTTTTTCATGGAATTGGCACAATGTCTCAGAGGCACTTCAGGGAGGAATGCCCAGGATAAGAAGCCAAGTAGATGCACTGCCTTAAATATCCTGTCAAATGCATCAGCTTTTTTGATCTGTTTTTGGACAATTTACATTGGTGACTGGCTGAAACCTGAAATTTGGCTTTTTCTGCTGGATTTTATGAAGGGAACTGGTAAGGTTTTAATGCAAAGGCACAGGGGGAAACACTAGCTCACACCTTTTCAGTACAGATTAGCTGAATGTCAAGAGGGTTCATTATGGCAGAACAGCTGCAATATTTCAGTGTCCATAAGGAGAAGAATAAGAGAAGTCAGAAGAAGAATTTCAGTGATAAAGGGACAGAGAAAACCAGTATTTCCTCTGAGCCTATGCAGACTGACAGCTAAATCCTGTTTTGAAGATCACTTGGGCAAAAAGTCTATCTCAGATAAAGTGAGAGTGGACATGAAAATGGCTTAGAAAAGTGCTTTGACTGAAGCTAAGTGCTATTTCTGGTTTTTTGGTTTTTTGTTTTTTGGTTTTTTTCCCCTTCTTCTTCCTTGGCCTGCATGCTTAATAATGTTCACATCTCAGTGGTCCAGATAGGCCTTTGAAGCTGAGATTTAGAAGAGCTGAATATTCAAGATATTTGAGTCTTTTTTCATGTTCTGATGCAGATGAAGTCAGTTTTATCCAAGGCAGCACACCAATTACTTATCAAGTAAGAGTGATAATAACTTTGTTTCATAAAGTCCAATTCTTCAGTAGATAACTTCCAAGTAGATTAACACCATTATCCTTATTTAACAATACAAAAAAGAATCATGGGGAAATGAGTAACTTGCTCACTGACAATCTAAACAAATGGATAGTTGTTCTGGGAATGAGAGCTCTGAGGAGGTCTGGTTCCCTACATCACACCTATCTCGCATCTAAGTAGCACAGGAGAAACAGAAATGTCATTTATTTCCGAGTAAAAGGCAAGGTTCTGAGAAAAAAAAAAAAAAGCACACAGTGGGGAAAAACCCCTCTCAATAATGGTATTGCAAAAAATATTTCATCAGCATTTGATTTGTATTTTTATTTTTTGTTACATCTTTTACTGAGTAATGCATATGAAAATGTTCACCACTTGTTGCTCTTGGTGTATGGTTCTTCTCCCTTAATTAATTTGAGGAAGGACTCATTGTTTAAAAATGGGTTTAGGCCTAATTTTTTGCCTAGATAAAAGTCTTTCAAATCAATTAAAACTCACAGAGGAATTCTGATTTTTCTCCTTTTGAAATATGAAAAGGAAGCAAATTGGAAACATGCTTCCAAAATGCAGTGCTGCCAAGTATGTGATTCAAAGCACCTGAGTTCAGGTACTTTTAATTAGCACCTTTCCTAGTTTTTGGCAGCTTTTGAGGGATGGGAAGGGGTTTGTTTTCCTTTAAAATGTGCAAAGTCAAGGTTGTGGGAGAGCTCATATTGCCGACTGGCCCCCCCAGTAATAAAATAGGAGTGAGCTAGTGGCCTTTGCCATGGGTTGTTCTATGTGTGCTGCATTTGAAGTAGTGCAATGCTGATCACTGTCAGAACTTCAGTGCACTGTACTGTCTCTTTGTATCCACAAAGGGCATTTGAAATTCCTAATTCAGAGTCACCTTTAAAATCTCAGTTTATTTGTATGTGCAAGGTCTAACAGCATAACTAAGGGAAAAATAAAATTACAAAGCATTTATCTTTAATGTGGACTTGTAATTATGATGGATAGTTTAGTTCAGGAGAATTGTATATACATATAAAACCCAATTTATGAAGAAGATGAGATGGAAGTGTTAAACAACTGAACACTTCATTATAAATCAAGAACATGATTCTTGGGGTATGAAGGAGCTCTGTGCTGAGTGTCTTACTTCTTTACCATGATATGTCCGTCCTTCTTGGAAAACAGCAAATAGCCCTGACTCTTAACTGTGTCTTAAATGTTTTTCAATTAGAGCCAGAAAATTCTATACTATGACCCACAGGAAAAAAGGTGGGGAAGAATAGCCAGGATTCATACCACAGGCAGTGTAAATTGCATGGCTGCCCAGGGATTTTGAAAATAAGCTGCTAATTTGAATTTCTTTTCTGTCAAAATACTAAACCCGAGGGCTTGATTCTGCACCTGTTAAACTCTTAGGGACTGTTGTGGCTGCTTCAAACTGGAACAATTCCTAACCCTTGCCTCTCTGAACATTTTGTTCCCATTCTAAACAAGCATTTACATTTAGCTATGTGTTCCAGCAGGGTATATTTCAATTCCAATGTATATATATTTTTTTTCTTTTTACAAGTTCTCATCTCAGAGAGAGAAAAAGTTTGCAGTACAAGCTGACATTTTAAATCCCCTATATTCATTATTTTGTTTACTAGAGATCCTGATTTATAGTGGCTATAACATCTCTTTTATAATAAGTTGTTATATAATACTATTCAGTGCACTGCAGTAGTCAAAAAGGAACAAAAAAAAAAAATATTTGGATAGAGACATTTTGCAGTTTAGCAGCTGACATGAGAACAAAATAGTAAAATGGAGGGTAATTTTCCAGGTGAAATAAAGATCCATGAAGGGTAGAAAAGGGTATCTATTTGAATGAATATCCTTAAAACAATTTTTTTCCTAATCTTTACCTCCCAATAGACTAAAGAATATAATTTAATATTTACCCCTAAGTTTTTCTTTCTTGTGCTGTCATTCAGGAAAGGTTGAATGAATTTGGTCACTGATACATTATCAGCAAAATGGAACTGTAATCATTTTCTTAGTAAATGTAGGGCTATTTGTTTTTTATGTGTAGCTTTGCCAAGAAATCTGCAAATTGAAATAACTATTTTGTGTTCTTTGTCCCTTAAATCTTTGGAAAGGCAAAAAAATATTTTTCTTCAGATATTTCAATACATAAGATACACACACACACATGATTTTATAAACATTGTTAGATACTAATTTCTTTCTGGGAAGCCTGCATCTAAATATTTCTTTTCAGTCTTTGATAGCTACTACCACTACAGAATTTATATTTGCACTATTTTCTCCTTGCCTGATGATCTTCATCTGATTCCTTAAGCATATCTGCAGTTCACATTTGCATTCTTCAACAGTTCACTGATCAGAAATTTATTTTCAGGCTTCTGCATGCCAATTATCAAGGCAAGCTTCTAATCGAAACTGGACCTGGCATTGTATATTGCTTAATTTAAAATTAAAAAGTCATTATAATGTGAGATTAATCTGAGACAAAAAGCTTTTATTTCTCGTTTCCTCATGATTTTTTTTCTGTCTAAATGATTGCCTTTCTTACTCAAGAACTTGATAGCTCATAATCACTGCTCCTTTCTGAAGAGATTGGTGTTTTTTTTGTAGTATGAGATATTACATAAATATTATTAATAAAATTCAAATTATAGTTCAGAACTGTGGTAGAATTCTTAATACTAATCCCACACTGAAAGTCAAGCTAATCCAGTTCTTTACAATGTTGCCTGGTAAATGAGCTACATTACATGAATCTTATTACAGAATCACAGAATCAACTAGGTTGGAAAAGACCTTTGAAATCATCGAGTCCAACCTGTGCCTTAACACCACCTTGTCAACCAGACCATGGCACTGACTGCCACATCCTTAAAGTTCAAGTCACATCCTTGAGTCTTTCCTTGAACACCTCCAAGGGACAGTGGCTCCACCACCTCCCTGTTCCGCTGCCCAGTCACCCTTTCTGTGAGGAAATTCCTCCTTATGTCCAACTCAAACCTCCCCTGGCACAGCATAAGGCTGTGTTCTCTTCTCCTATATTACAGCTCTTCAAATTTTTTTCCTGTTTCTGTTGTGAGTAGTGTTATATTTTTGTAATTATAATGAAGTGCTTGTAAATGCAATGTTTATAACAGATTTAGTTCAGTTTTGACACACACCTAAGTTGCTCAGTTCTCTTTATAAATACAAGAAAAGTAGGTTTTTTTCACTGTTCTGCTTTTTAGTATGATGTGAAGATTGTATTGGTTTAACCCAAACAACAGCTAAGCACCACACAGTTGTTTGCTCATTCTCCTAGGATGGGAGTGAGAATCAGGAAAAAGTAAAGTTATGGGCTGAGATAAGAATAGTTTAATAATTGAAATAAATATAATAACAATAATAACAAAATGAAGGAAGAGAGATGAATGAAGTTGAAAACAGACAAATGATGCATACTGCACTTGCTCACCAGTCACTGATTGATGCTCAGCCCAGCCCTGAGCAGTGATTGGCACCTCCCAGTTTATATAGTGGGCATGATGCTCTCTGGTGTGGAATGGCCTTTTGGCCAGCTCACATCAGCTGTCCTGGCCATGCTCCCTCTCAGCTTCTTGTGCACTGCCTCACAGGCAGAGCATGGGACACTGAAATGGCCCTGATTTAGTGTAAGCACTACTGAGCAACTACCAAAACATTAATGTGTTACCAGCATTGTTCTCATATTAAATCCAAAACACAGCACTGTCTCAGCTACTAGGAAGGAAATGAACTCTATCCCACCCATAATCAGGACAAACCAACTTGGAGATGCTGATGTTTATTTTACTCTGTCCCTGTGATTTCATACACCATTCCTCTCAAATATAATCCAGTGACTTAGTGACTATTAGCCAGGAAATAGTCCTTTGGAAGGCTGATCTGAAAGTAGTCAAAAGCAGCATAGCTTGTCATTCAAGATCTTAATAGCATTAAAGGATTTGTAAGCAAACAGTTTCGTGTTGGCATGGCTAATTGTTTGCTTATACAGGGGAAGCATTAACAATTTTTTCGATAGTATCCACAGCCACATCACGCTGAACTACAGTTGCCTTTGTACTGCTAATTGCAGTATTTTATTATAGGGTTCTGTCCCATTTCTTGGATGACTTGATAATAGCAAGGACTGCTGCAGCAGCAATTAAATCTGTCTCTGAAAGAGTGATGTAATGATTGAATAAGCTCTCCTGATCATTTGAAAGCTCAATTCCTACTTCGTAACATCTGCTTTTAATGTCAATAGGCTCCATCTCTATACCAATGTATGCACAGATAGTTCTTTTATAGGACTCATTAATGTTTCATTTTATAAATGAAATCTGTGATTTCTAAATCCAGACCTTTAATTGCTTTGGGCAGAGACACATTTATGTAGAAACAATTCCTTCGTGTTCTTAAGCAGGTATTTTCAACCGGTGAACCGCAGACATCAGCCTACAAGCAGGATTGAACCTTGTATGAATGGGTTCTAAATAGTGAGATCTGCAAGTGATTTTATGAGACAGAACCTCCGATGTTCTTCTTCTTGTGGTATTTTTGTGTGTGTGGCATTCTGGCATTTAGTTACATGTGTTACAGGATGTCTTTGACTTCTGAAGACTGGACAGCTGGATTTTTTTTGTGTTGTTGTTGAGGAGGTGAATCTAGCGGAAGAAGTTCTTACGGCATTTCTCTTTCCTCTTCTCTTCCCTTGGCATAATCTCTCTTATCTGTCAGCAGCTGTTCATGATGCTGAAGCTTATATCTGTAGTTTCTTTTTCTTTCATGCTTGCAGGCATGGATCTCTTCTCCAATTGCACAGAGGAATGTAAAGCACTGGGCCACTCAGATCGGTGCTGGATGCCTTCCTTTGTTCCATCCGATGGACGCCAAGCTGCAGATTACCGCAGCAATCTGCACGTACCTGGCATGGACTCCGTTCCAGACACTGAAGTGTTTGAAACACCAGAAGCCCAGCCCGGGGCAGAAAGGTCCTTTTCCACCTTCGGCAAAGAGAAGGCCCTTCACAACAGTCTGGAGAGGAAGGAGTTCGATGGACTGCTGTCTAATACACGAGCGCCTTACAAACCACCATATTTGAGTAAGTACTGTTCAAAAAGCTCTATGGAAGCATTCCCTTTGTGGGAACAAAAATTAGCTCTTTCTGCTTTTCATGCTAGGAATAATGCAGGCACAATCTTAGGAATGGGGGGGAGATGGCTTCTCTTGGGTTCAGGCACCAGTGAAGAAGGCGTTGTTCAGTGCTTTTTTAAAAAACACAAAATCTTGCTTGTTTTTAGTGTGACATCATTGTTAGCAACAAAAGCATCAGCTAATATTAGTGGGGGAGTTGCTCAGTTTTGTTTTCTGATGATGGATTATTTTCAGAATTTTCTTTGGTAGATGGTTTAAACGTTGATGTTGCCAGGCTAGTGTTTTCTAAATCTAGAGTTAAATTGAGAGAGCAGTCCTAGGAGCTTCTTTTTATAACTGAGAAGTATCTTGTGAGCAAACAGTATGTATATTATTTTGAAGTAGCTGTTTACATAGTTTGGAAGGAAGAAAAGCCTTCAGTCTGATCATCTTTCCGCCTACATATTATTGACTCTTGTCACTGCTCCTCTGTGCCTTCTGTCTCATTCCAAAATCTTGCCTCTTTCTTTAGTCACCTTTTGACTATGGTTATGTGGCATGAAAGAGTGTGATAGATCTCAAAAAGACCTTCATAATTCCTTTTGGAGTCTGAGCCAGTTGTAGAACCCTTGAATAGCACTTTGATCTAATATGTCTTTTCATTCTATTTGATGCGTTCTGTATTTTATTCTCTATTTTATTATTCTGTATTTTAGAGACTGTAATTTCCTTGACTTCAAGAATTTATGATGTTTGTCTCATCCAAATAAGCCAAAGACATTAACACTGCAATATCAACCATTTTTTAAAGGAACAGAGGTCTTTTAGGACAGCAGATTGGGGGTAAGAGAGAAAAGAATCTCTCTGGATGGTATTAATTTATTTATTTTCCTAAAGCATTTAGTTGTTCTGAGGGGTGGTGTGCTGGCAGCCCTGATATGTGAAGATCTTTGTTACAGATCATTCTCAGCACAGACAGCTCAGTTCTCCCTTCTTATTTGGCTGTCCTGGTATTTTCATTCATTTAGGAGAGGTCTTTTTACCACTCTACTCTTTAGATTCACTTTTCTGGCAGCTTTAAATTTGACTACCAGTTCTGATCTGTGAAAGCCATTCCTAAAAACCTGTCCTGAGACAATAAGCTGATTTTGTGTGGGCTGAAATGTCATGTGCCAATCATGCAGTCATATTCTAAAGACCAGTGTGAAATTTCAGTACAGCCTAACAACTTTCAGACTTTCCTGAACTGATCTTCCATCATTTATTTCTACAAAACATTGTTCAGCACTAAGCCACAATCTAGCAGCATTGATTTCATCACTGTCACCACAGTTAAAAATTTAATATAACAAGTTTGGTAGCATCTTTAGATGGTCTCACCCACAACCAGATTCTGGTGCAGTATGGATGTTGCAGTGATGATTGTTATCTGGTGACACCACAATGGTAGTTCTGTTCTGATTTGTTATAGATCTGGGAGTTTAATTTCAAATAGTAATGACATACTTATTTTATTGATTGTTTAGGGATTTTAAATTTTGTAACATTAACATAAGTAGTTTTGTTGAACCATGTCTTTACACAGAGACATTGATCTACATTTTGCACTTTCCTGGTACAAGGGCATAAACAATTGGAAGTAAAATATCAGAAGTAGTAAGTATAAATATGTGTTATTATATAATCCACACTTGAGAGTCCAGATTCAGTTTTGCTTTTTTTCCTTGAACCTCAAAACTAAAATTTCTACAAAACAAGAGTAATGCTTCTCTGGTTTATTTTCCCTTATTTGGAGGGGTTTTTTTTGTGTTTTGTATTGGGTAGATTTTTTTTGGTATTTTAGATTATAATTTTATAGCAAAGAACAGGTACAACAAAAAGAAAGAGAGCACTAGTTATAGAAATGAGTAAACAATTTATTATTAATAATGTATTAAACGAATAAGGCCAGAAAATTGTATAAGAAGAAGTTGATTTAGGAAGGAACCTTAGTTGATTCACTGGGTAATTGCAATTAAAAATAAAATTAAATTCAACTTCTTAACACAGAAGGCCATGTCAAAATCAGTTTGTCAGCAGAATGACTTTTTAAAAGAAATAATTTAAATGCATGAAACAGAACCCCCATATTAAGCAAAAACACTGTATAAAAAGTTGACTCATGTTTGAAAATGGCCACATGAAAAATGAGTAGCAAAGAATAAAAAGTGTATTGTAGAATACAAAAACTATTTGAATTTAAAAGGTGTCTTTAAAAAAAAAAATTCTAAACCAAATGATCAGAAAAGAGCAGAAATTCTCGCTAGTGACTTTGAGGATAGTAATTAGTGAACATAAAAGCGATACCTTAGAGCAAATAGCCATAGGCATGCAAACAATATAGACAAATTCAAGATTCCAGGTGTAGTAAGGTGGGAGAGAATTGGTGAGTCTGTTGAGCTGCAGTTAATGAGGAGAAGGATGTGGCAGAGATTCTGAACTGTTTCTTTGCATTTGTATTTACCTGAGGAGGGACAGAGATAAGCAGGCATATCTAGGAAGGCACCCTTCCCAGTTAACCATTTTAAATAAATGTGTGAAAAATGGAAGAGGATGTTGTTGAAAAAATTGACTAAAACAAATAGAAAGGAGTCAGTGGATTATGTGTTCCTTTAATTTTTGGCTTCTGACAACAGTTAGCAGCCAAAGAATGTCAGGAGTTGTGTTTGTCACTTAAAAATGTACTAGAAAACATTGTAAATTAGAGACCAATGAGAAGCCTCAGCATAGGACATATGTTTGTAATTTAGGGGTTTTAGGAGCAAGGTAGCTGGTATTTGGCCAGGAAGGTAATGCAGGAAAATTGTCAATCTATTAGAATTTTGATAGAGTGAGTGAGAATTGATCAATAGAGTGTATTTAAACTGTCAAAAAAACCCTTTAGCACAGCTTCTGTGTAGTAGAAGCAGCTCCTAAAATAATCAAGTGTTGTCATAGGGCAAAGCATTACCAGACTCTGTGCCTAAGAGGAAAAAAACATGAGGATAAATGGAACTTTTCGGCAGAAGCAGAGTCCCCCAAGCGTTTATGCAAAAATCCATGGAGTTAAAAAAAAAATAATTATCTAGAAACAGCGATCAGGAAAAGGGGGCAGTGTCTGCAGATGTCATTAAGGGGTTTGAGTGCACTGGCTCTCAAGTAGCACATACCCCTGATGTGCAGTGAAGTGTGGGCAAACCTCTTCTGCTTCCCAGGTACCTGGCTCTAGAATGGAAAGCTGCAGAGCCCTGTCAGCACACTGGGAATGCTGAGGAACTCACTCTCTGGAGCTGTGCCCTTAGTCAATGGCTCCAGAGGTTAACTGGTAGCTCTAGGTGGAGCTTTCAGGGTGCCACAGGAGTATGTCTCCTCTGGGACACCTCCTAAGCATATATTCAGTGCAGAACCTTAAAAAAGATCAAGAAGGTGATGTATATTAGCATGAGAAATTTGAATTCATCCTGAGAAAAAAAGACCGTGGAGTAGTTCCTTGAGAAGTTTCCCACAATGCACAAAGCCAGCAAGAGGGAAATAAAATACCAGGTTGTAAAAAGGAATTGAATTGAAAATACACTAAAAAAAGTGCTACAAAACCCCTACACAGATCGTGTCACTGTGTTCCTCTAGACAGTCTATTCATTCCATAGAAACACATGGCATAGCAGCAACAATACTGAAAATAACTCTGTGCAAAGTCATATCAAAAGCTTAGTACTAATTAATGTAGGCAAGCTGTGATAGGGATGGGAAGTGAAGGAGGCTGCATGAGAACTGGGGAAGTAAACTGCATGCTTTTGTTTGCTGGGCTCAACAGCAAGAGAGCAGCAAGGCAGAGAAACAACTGCAGGGCAACAGGGTGATGAAATGGTCATACACATTTGATAAAATACACATAGATCATACACATTTGACAAAATTATACCAGTTTGACATAAATTGCAGTAACCTGTTGAACTTGTGCAGCATGATTGAAGATGAAGGCT
The DNA here is from genome assembly GCA_013397555.1 of Urocynchramus pylzowi. Classification (NCBI taxonomy): domain Eukaryota; kingdom Metazoa; phylum Chordata; class Aves; order Passeriformes; family Fringillidae; genus Urocynchramus; species Urocynchramus pylzowi. Next base: position 20,078 of record VZRH01006237.1, read on the forward strand.
TAATATCAAGGGAATTTGGGTATTTGGTTCTTTGTGGTTAGAGGTTTAGGGGATTGCTTGGTTAAGTGAAAACAGCAGCTATATTACAAATTGTTATGTAGAAAAGTCTACAAATCTCATAGCTGACAGAATTTCTTTTTGTTCATCAAATTTTCACCTTGCTGGTCTAAGCCATTGGACTTACTCATACACCAATTTCCACATAAACATACATATTCTATGTATTATTCTGAACGAAATGTAATGTAAGTAGATTTCCACATACTTGAATAATACATTTTGAAGAATATATTTATTTCTGTAAGTTTTATGTAATTAATATGAATAAAAAATATAAAGTTAAGATGGGATCGGTAAATTGTAGGATTTTTGAAAATAGTTTCCTCATAGAGTGACTCCAGGATTCTCCTAACTTACATATTCTTCTTACTGTGCAACTAACACTGCTTACTGTTCATCCACGTGGTCTGAACACTGCATTTCTGCAGACAGTTAGGAAATTTTCATAATGACTTGAATGTTGATAAAACATGAAAGAACTTCTGAACTTCACTGGAGAAAATAAAATAAGTGAAACAACACTGATGAGTGTTATTTGCTCACTGGTGAGCAAAATAAAATGTAGCTTTTAAAGAATTCCTGTTTTCAATTCTAACCATTTCTTGCTAATTTTTCCTTCAGTGGTGGTAATATTAGCCATTATTTTTAAAAATAATATTACTATAGTTACCAAAACCCCTAATCCAAGATCCAAACTCTGTTGGACCAGATTCTGTAGGATATATAACAGAGACTATCTCCACAATGAATACCTGATCAGTCTAATTCTGTTCTATTTCTAATGCTTTGAACAAGGTCCTGAGATGGTTGCAGTGGAAACAGCACCATTAAATCTACCTCAGGAGTATTTTGGTCTATAAGAAATAGCTTTTACGAAATATTTGGTCTAATAAGAAATAGTTTTCATTTTTTAAATACAATTTTTGGTTCACTCTAGATGGACAATAATTTCATAATGCTTTAGAGCTTTCCTGAAGTTTCATACTGACATTAGTGATAGAATCCTTTTTCTTCCTATTAAAAGATTAGGATTTTTTCAATATACAAAACCAGTCAAAAATTGCCGTAACACCTGAACTTTCTATGTAGAAATGTTTATTTTGCTCTAAAAATTACTTTGGCAAAGCTTAATCTCCTTTGAAAGCAGGTTAAAATAAACTACATAAGGGCACAATTTCCTGCATGAAATAACAGTGTTTATACAGGGAGACATTCTGGAATAATAAATTGTGTTCTAAAGTAGCCCCCTCATTAGCTCTGCAACATTTTCTACCTACATTCAGGCATTTTCATCCTCACTGATGAAAAGGTGTCATTACCATAGAAAGTATTGCCACCACTGTCAACATATTTTATGTATTAATCAGGATTTTATCATGTTAGGTTGGACATAGAAGATAAAAAAGCTGGTCTCTTACCCAAAGAGCTGGTGTCTAAGCAAGGTGAATTGGAAAGGGGAAAATTCTTTGGACATTTTGATTTGTGTGATTTGTGTTTCTAAACAACAGCACTCCCTTTGATAGGTGCACATAGTTTTGGGCTTGCAGAGTCAGAGGATTTGGATGATACTTGTTGGTGTCATTCAAAGAAATAGAATATAACTTTGGCCTCATCCCATGCCTGTGCCACTGACTCCCTTTGCAGCAGAGATGCCAGTTAGTGAGTTTTACGATTTGGTCCCAGCACAAGTCCCTGTGTTTCTGTAGAAGTGCACGTGAAATCTGATAATTTCATTCTACAAAATATTTTTCCCCTCCTCAACTTGATCTATCCAACTCGAGCTGGTTTGCAAATGAAATTTAAAGGTTTTCAAAAGCCTTTAAACAGTTCAATGTTTACAAATTGGACCATTAATTTGTTTTAAATAGTCTACCACAGAGCTGACACAAAGCACAGTTTAACTTATAGTCATTATCCACATCCCTGAATTAGATTAGAATAAATGACCTAGAGGAGAAAAATGTTCATGTATTTATACCAGGACAAGAAGTGCCTCACAATCCTTTGATTATTTTTCAAAGGAATAAAAAAGTGCACGTAAATATTTATTGTGTATTTTGATCTAGTTGGGATCATAAAGGCCCAATTCTGTACGCCAGGATTTGTAACACAACATTTTTTGCTGATGTTTAATATAAATATTTGAAAAGATGTTTTAAGTAAGAAGTCTTCACTGTCTTGAAACAACTTTCAAAAAAAAAAAAAAAAAAAA
>VZRH01006237.1:22396-34718 GCA_013397555.1 Urocynchramus pylzowi
ATTTAAAAAAAAAAAAAAAAAAGAGAAAGAAATTACACTTTGGTGCAATCAATATGATGGAAGAAGACATATCTTTCATTTTTTGTTTAGTTACATCTTATTTCTGGAAATTATTTGGGCAGTTTTAGCACAGCTGTAAGGGACATAATACTATTCTATTTACATAAACATCAATAACAGCTTTTTTGAATGGGACACTTGATTAATTTTAAAAAAGATGAGGCCTGCCTGCATTTTTGCTTTCAAAATTAGCCTACGTGATTTCTAATACAAATCAGGTATAAATTTGTGAGCTGTGTGATCCCTTCATTAATAGTTTTTTAATTCAGTTTGTGGTTTTTGCACACACTTAAAGTAAAAAGGCACAGAAGTAAAACCCAAGAAATTAGCTCCAGTAAATTGTATGTACATATTACAGTTCTTGGTCCAAGAAGAAAACATTATAATGCTGGATTTAATAAAATTGTACTGAAACAAAATTTTTATTGGCATGAATAAGCAAGTTATATGTGCACAGTCAAAAAGTTGTTCCTTTGTGAATAGTACAGTTTTGTGGTCAAAAAGAGAGTTAAAACTATGTGGATAGCCTGCATATCCTACCACAGTGAAGCTCCTGACTTATATTCAGGGGTTTATCTCTGGGACAGGCCACAGCTCTGATTTCTGCACAGATGAGAATGGCTTTGCACATGCAAAATTTCTCATCAGAAACGGAGGATGAGTTGAAAGGCCACCATCTAATAATGCTAAGAAACCTAATGGGAAATTTCTTATTTTCTAAAAAATCTAGTAGAGCATTCCCATTTGCTGTATTTGAAATGCTGAGATTTATTTCCTCATACTTCAAGTTTGCCACTTGAGATACATCATCCCTGTTAGGTAAATAAATCTTACAAGAAACCTCCTACACCTGAAATAAAACTTAAATGTGTGTGCTAATTAAAATATAATTGAGGGAGAGCAAGACTCTGATGTACTTTTACTCATAATAGTAGGTTCTTTATGATCTTGAGTAAACCACTTCTGATGATTCAACTGTTCAGTGTTTATTGCATAACTTCTGAAAGGTATTTTAATCTTGCATTCATGACTGGTTTACATACTTCTTCAGAATGTATTCCTCTTGCAGCTCCTGCTCAAGGGGAAGAACACTTACAGAGCATTATTGCAGCAATAGAAAGGAAATGGATAGTTCAGAAAGCCAGATTAGAAAGGAGTATATAAATATGCAAAGATAACTTGGCTGTAGCCCAATAAAGCCTATAAATTACATTATTTTAATCAATTTTTATGGAAATAATGAGTATAAGAAAGTGAAATACACATTCTTCTTTTTAATTTTAAAGCACAGGTGATAGCTATTAAATACTATTTGCCTCAATCTGTTTGTGTAGCTGTGGTCTTGGGCAGAATTAACAGTACCCAGCGCTGTACAAAATACTGATTAAAAATTGTGTCCGTCTTTGAGTTTACAGAATATCTTTTATTTTAGATAACTCTAGAGCTCTTTCCAGCTACAGTGCAGGAAAGTAATTGAAAAAGTTAAAAAAAAAATTAGTGAGTTTTATTTAAAAGAAAATTATACTTTTAATTGGACTTAAAATACAGAATTTCAACTGCTTCATTTCCTCTAATGGCTGTAAAATCTATATTTGCCAGTTCTGACTGGAATGCATAGAAGTCTCGTGTATCTTAGCTATCTCAGACTGGTGCTATATTTATTCATTTAGGTCAATTTTGGCAGTGCTTATGTGTGCTGTGCATATACCATCTGTGGAGATTTTTCTTTTTAAATTATGAGATACCATTTTCTGTGTCCCTACTAGTGGAGTATGAAGAAGACTGAAAAACCTAGCAGAAAGATCACTTGAAACTTTAGAGTAATTTTTAAGATTAGTGTGCTATGCTGGTTTAAAATTCCAAAATGCCTCTTGTCCGATTAATTTAAATCCTATGACCAAAGTAATTTAGCCACTTAGGGACATGAGTCCCTCTGGGAAGCATGGAGATGTTTGCAGTTAAAACTTTCAAAGGCACTGAAGTTATTTATTTTTGATTGGCAAAATTCTATTCATTATAAATAAATGCTGTTCTTCAATGTACAAAAACTCCTTGCTGTGACAGTCAGGAGCTGGAGAATTGAATGTGTGCCTGATCCTGAGTCTGTGCACAGCAAATCTTTTCCTCTCTGCGTGCCTCTGCCCAAGAACTCCTTGGCCTGCAGGGCAGAGGCAATTATACTTGCTTTGGGTCTTTTGCTGTACACAATAACTGTGATTTTCCACAGTCATTTCCACTGCTTTAATTTTTAGAGGGTTTCCTTTCCTTTTCTTACTTTTTCTTGCCTTGACCTAAGTGGGAAAAATAGGGAAAACCATTTAAAGAGTGCAACAAATAAGCAGTGAGATAGGGAAGTGCATCTGTTTATCACGTTTGGACAAGCACGCTGTAGGGATCGGTGTTGCTGTTTGTCTGGCAAGCCTGTAAACAGCTTTATTTGTGCATTAACCACTGAGAATCCACATTTCCATGCTAGTAGTCTGATGACTGCTGCTGGGAAGTAGCTGTGAATATATTTGTTTTAGAAACATAATACGGCAAGGTCAGAAAAGTGAAAAATTAGGTGTTGGGTACCTTTTTGGAGAGGAAATAGGAGATACAATAAGAATATTTTTTTAACTTCAATACCTAATATGTACCTTCAATACCTGTTGGAAGAACTAAATATGATGTGGATCCACTGAAAATCCAAACTCTTCTGCGGTAATTTGATTTCTTTCTTTGTTAGGATAATGGTCTTTATTGGTTGAAGAAGATACAGTGGACATGGAGAAGCAAATTTTCAGAACTTGGTTCCCAGATTCTGCTTGAAAATCACATGCTTGTATGAGTTGCAAGAATAATATGCATTTTTTGTATACACATGAACCTATTTCATGTGTGTAAAGGGTGTTGTTTTACATGACATTTTTACAGGTCATCAGAACTAATGTGGCTTAGAAAGGGAAAGAAAAGGAGGCAGAGTAGATCCTCCCTAAGTACAGGGATGACAGTCTCCTGGTTTTGCAAGTGAGCTGAGTCTTCTGACTTTATCTTTTTCACCTTCAGCATCACAGCTGCATTCAGCCCTGGAGAAAGATCCATTATGAAACTGCTTGAACGCAACCTTTCTTTATTCATAAGGAATTTTATAGATGCTGATAGTGTGAATTCATCTTTTGTCAGAGTAAAATTCTGTCACTTTGTGACTTTTTTAGTTGACTGTTTGGGCTTTAATTTAACATCCATCTATGCTCAATTGGAATTTAGATGACAATTGAATAGAGCTGCACGCAGCTGTGCGTATTGATAGGAACTGAGTTCTAAAAAAGTTCTACCTTACAAATGAGATGCAGTAATAACTTTTTTTTCTGCTCCACTTGAGATAAAGGACTGTGTGCTTTGTACTTCTGCTGTCCTTTATGGCTACTCTAATGAATTAAACAGGATCCTTTCCACCACTGGAATGTCATGGTCTGTACTCTCACACTCTCTGGCCTGCCTTTAGCCTGTGTCAAGCAGCTTTTTTCCCTAAAATGTCTGGGACATGGCGCCAGGGACCACTCCTGAAAGCAGATTGAATGTGTTCACATGCTGTGGCCCATGCAGATTGCTTGATATGGCTGAGGAATTTTAATAGTGTGGGTATAAATCATTCCATTCTGGTAGTCTGAAGTGACAAAGAATGGTGATGGGCAAACTTCATTTATGGATAGAAACAAGCCAATATGTGGTTTTGAAAAAGAGAAGTTATGAAAGGCTTGTGAGAAGCCTTTTTACACTTAAGTGTGCTATCTTGGTAAACTGGGAAAGACTCCCTGAAATCAGAGTGTGTGTTGCTCATGATAAGCAGTGTGCTTTAGAAACAGAGAATAAAACTTTCAGAAAAGAGTGGGAACATACTTGTCAGGTCCTAATGCCAACTAATCCCTGCTAGGAAAGAGGAGCATTGGAAAAATCATCATGGCAAAGATAAATTGGATAGGAATTCATAGTGTGGTGCTGATGTAATGCTGTAATGCATGTTACCTCATGTAAGAGCAAGTAAATTTAATTATTTCAGGCCAAATCCTGCATGAATAATTTAGACACCTCTGAAGGCCACCAAATGGTGATCTACATGTCTGCTTCTCCCTGGAATCTATAGGGAACTGAGGCACTTATGAGCAATTTAGGAGGAATGGTTCATATGCCTCCTCTTCTCCCCAGGGCTCTGAAAATTTTAAGTCACATTGTAGCTGGCCTTTAATGTGTTCTGCATTGGTTAACCCTCAAACTGAAATGTTCATTTTCAGGCTTGTCAGCTGAAAGAAATGTGTACTGCAGGTTTTGTAAGAATGCAATAAAAGTGGTGAATTTTGAAAAACAAGGAGCAAAAACAAATAGAGAAAAAATAAAGGAAATTTGAGAAGAAATTACTTTGCTTACAAACATGTAAGCAATTTGTATTAAAAAAAATTAAAGAAAGTAATCAAATAGGAGTTTTACTAAAGATGATACCAAAATTATTAGCTTATAGTGAGTTGCAAAGAATCTGAATTGGTACTACAATATGTATGCAATTAGAATAAGTTGCTGACAGATAATTTGAAAATATTCTTAGGGAATATGCTCTGTGCTGTAAGTTTGACATACATCAGGAGTAATTTGTGAGTTACTTAACAGGCCTTAACACAGTACATAATTATAAGAACTCTTGCAAATTTAAATTTTCTGTGGTTCTCTGACTTTGATGGTGATGTCATGTATTATCTTTAGTCTTTTCAGGTAGATAATATGGTTATAATAGTACAGAAAGACAAAGAAGCTTTATTCCCACTGTATCTTGTGGAAAAAATGGTCTTTTGTGTTTTTATGGTACATTATAGAATGCAGCTTAGTACTTTTCTCTGCTGAGTTGTAGTAACTAAAAAGCATTGTTTCGGTAGTAAATAATCAGAACCAGAGATAAATCAAATCTGACATCTACTATGCTGCTGGCTGTTGCTGGGGGTGGAAAAGAAAAATTCTCTGTATTTAGAACAGAAAATCAAATGCACATGAAAGTATCTTGTGTGCAGCAGAACATTGATGACAAAATCCAGGGCTTGACTCAAAAGTCAATCCTTCTTAGTCATGTACTTGATGTAAAGCACATGTTGATTAAGGTCACTGCTTAAATGAACTGGGAATTGGGTAGTTGTTCTTCAGAACTGAAAGCTTTTTTTTTTTTTTTTTTTCTTTTTTTTCCCCTTTTCCTTTCCTTTTCCAGAGGATTAGCAAAGTCCAGGTAGCAAATAAATCTCAGAGTACCCAATAGTACCAGAGAAACATTATTTCAGTGGCTGTCATGTGTGTCAGCATTTGTATCAGGCATCTCACTTGCCATATCAAAATAGTTGCATGTTCCAAACATTGAAAATACCTAAATACCTTTTAAGTATGTATTTTCCAAACTCAAAGCTAAAAGAAGTGGCAATCTGTGTAAGTCAGCAATTTGGTCAAAAATGTTTTTCTAAAAATAATGATAATCTGTTGTTGGTTTAGAACATGATGTTCAAATTTGAAAAGTGGCACTTTTGTACTTAAGTGCAAAGGACAAGCCTCTCACCCCCTTTTCCTGGAGTAGGTAACAGTACTTGTCAGGCTTAATGCATTATGGTCAGTGCAGTATCCAGCACTGTCAAATTTTGGCATGGTTGAGAATCCTTCTTTCTTGAACTGATTTAAATGAATATAGACATGGAAATGTATGCACTCAATGAAAGGAGAAAGAAAAGGACAATATACATAGTTACATAGTTTTCTTTAAACAAAAGACAGGAGTTTTTTGCATAATCATATTTGTTCCAGAAGTAAAGATATACTCTCAAAGGAAGGAAAGATTTTAATGGCCTTTGGGGATTATTTATTTAGCTAAAATCAAGCATGTTTCCAGAAAACTTTCAGTGCAGCACTAAAAACTTTTTCGTTTTGGCCTACTCTAATTTATTCACAGCCTGAAGACCCGGTGCTCACAATTGGTTTTCTTGTTTCACATGAAATCCGGATAATTGTACCCATCAGTCCAAATGCTGTCGGTTTATTTTAGAAACAATATTTATATCTTGGGTTTTGCAGATGCCAGAGGAACATTTCAGCCATACTGAGTGCCATACTGTTATTAGGGGAAGATTCTACCCTGGGGCAACTGACAGGTTCACGTGCAGGAGCTTCTCCTGCCTTGCCTGTCTTGTCACATGCCAAATTCGACAGGCAGAATGTGGTCTCATTGTCACCTAATACCTTTAGTGGCCTTCAGGACCCTTCAGACACACTCCTAAAGCACACAAACAGTGATCACCAAAGCTAGCAGACTCACTGACATTAGGGGAGATTAGATCTTATTTAATTATTTATCTATATTTTCAAGTGCAAAAGTAAGTATGTTCCATCTCCCTTTTTTTTTTCCCCTGAATTATTTGATATAATGCAGGGTTAAAAACCCACACTAATTGTGTAAAATTAAACATGGGCATCTGGAATGCAAGGTGTTTTATCCAAGATTTCTCTACAGAATATATAGATTTGAAGAATAAAATCTCTGTGCTAAAGCCTTGAAAGAAAAGGAAAAAAGTTCCCCTTAAACTAATTCATGAGGAAAAGATATATTAGTAAAACGCTATTTTTATATTTGTGTACCAAAGTTTATTGGCCTGGATAAGACACTCTCTTTTTACAATGCCATTAATGGAGTATTCATAAAAGATTATTAGCAATGCTTTAGCAAACTTCTTTAAGTAATAGATCACTTTTAAAAGAAAGAAAAAAAAGACTTTATGGATTGCAAAATATACTGAATTGACACTTGCAGTGACTGGAATGCTTTTTTATCCACAGAACATGGGTGGCAGCAGAGTAATCCCCATCCTACATCCCCCAGCCCCAGCCCCAGCCGTGTGTCTCACCCTTTACCTGGATGCACCACTACGAAGGGTGAGGGAGCTATGGTAGTTTACTCTGCATTCCCATTCACTTGTTGACCTCTTTCCAAAAAAAAATACTTGCTGATATCTGAGCTGCTGAACTCCAAGCTGACTGGAAGAGCCAGGTTATTTCTGACAGAATACATTCTACCACTTCTTAGGTCTTGGTCTCTATTCTCTTAGGCTGAGTTAGAGCAGGAGTGCTGAACTTGCAGTCTGGTTGGTTGGTTGGTCACCAAAATTATAATTTTCTGTCTCTGGTGAAGCTGATGGGACTTAGTGAAGAGCCATGTTTCATATGCTACAGTTAACATATAGACTGTAAGGCAAACCATCAAAATATAAAGGACAGTTAAAATTAACAGTGCAGATTTAAAACCAACCTTGCAGTAACACATATAAGGTAATTAATTCCTTTTAAAATTATTGCTCACTGCAAGTAAAGCCAGAATAGCTGGGCTGTTTCTGAATGAAGTACAGAAGCTACAGCAAGCATCTTGTGTTCCTGCTCTGTGGGGAAGGCTTGATCTGGGTGGTGTGGTGAGGCACACAGTTTGTACAGGGGACCCATAAGAGAGTACAGTGAGTTGAGTGCTTGCACAAAAGCCCGTATGTGAAAGCCTGTGTGAAGGCAGATATTGCTTGAATATTGCCTGAATTTAAGGAATTTAGATCTGAAACAAGATAAGAGTTTATACAGTGGCTTTACCCCTGTTCTGCTGTTGCAGGGGGGTTTTGATTTAAAAGAAAGGGGATTAGGCCATCTTTCTCCTAAGTGAAGGGGGATCAGGAATATATCTGTAACAGCAACAGCATGCCTGGTATTTTATATTCTTTGGAAATTTTATCGTCTAGCAGTTCCTTTGGATCTTCAGGCTGTTGGCACTTCTGGGGGACTCAGCAGTTGTTCTGTTAAGAGCAGAAGTAATGCTACAGGAGCTTATGGAGCTCTTAAATATAGTCCAGAGGGAAAGTGACAGTGGTTACACAATGTATAGGATGGGTTTATAGTATGGGTTTTCTTTAGCTGCTTGAGTTGCCAGCTGTGGAGGGAAGCACTGAACCCTTTCTGTGTCCCCTTTAGATTAGCTACCACTGCTAAGCAGGAGCAAAATTTGATTTGGAGAGTTTGAAGGTGTTCCAAGCACAGGCAATCCCTTCTAGGCTTTTCTATAAGAGGAAATGCTCCTGCCTGTACTCATAGTTATAAAGTAGTAATCCAACATCAAGTTTGGATGCAATAGGATGATTTGCAACAGGGTGAAAGGAAGATTTATTAAAGAGACAAGGGCTTTACAGTATTTTCTGTTCATTTCTGATCCATAAGCTAGGAATAATTACTGCATACTTTACTTTCTCTTTCCTGTTTATTGTGTGAGAGTTTTTTATTTATTTTTCTGTTCAGCTACCACTGATGTCATTACTTGTCTTATCAGTCTACACAGAATTAGCTCACTGTGGATGGGAGGCTTATTAGAGTGTATTGAGCAACAAATGAATATTAATATATTATTTTTTCCAGTTCTTACTATTTTATTTTATTTTATTTTATTTTATTTTATTTTATTTTATTTTATTTTATTTTATTTTATTTTATTTTATTTTATTTTATTTTATTTTATTTTATTTTATTTTATTTTATTTTATTTTATTTTATTTCATTTCATTTCATTTTATTTTATTTCATTCCATATAAATTGTATGCATTAAGTACTCATACTGTAACGCTCAAAATCTTTGTTGTTCCGGGAAGGATCGATACAGCACAAATCCTTTACCCTAAGAATTTTAATTGTAATGCTTGTGAATCTTTAATCATCTTGTTCATCACAAAAAATATTAGAATATATGTACAATTAGAATAATTACATTATCAGAATTGTAGAACTGCTTGTGATTAAAGCCTTTTTTCTGAGTACCCATACTCACACAGACTTGAAGGCTCCCTATGTACTAGTTTGAGAGTTCAGAACAGATGATAAAATAGGGATGAAAGAGAGAGCTGTGATCTCAGAGGAGATATTAGGCACCAGAAATTATGGTGTTCTTGTTCCAGCTCTTACACTGACTGTGATACTTCCATTTCCATAGCACTTGCCATCTCTGGATCTCAAAGTGGATTATAAAGAATAGTGATTTAAACCTTCCTGCACCTCTAGGAGATAGGTAAGCAATATTCTTCCCATTTTACAGATGGAGAAATTGTGATACAGAGAGGCTTAGTGTTTGTTATTTAAAAGTTTATTTATGAACATGCATGCATGCACACACACAGAACTGGAAACAGATGTCAGAACTTTCATTGCTCTCTTTTTTAAGTTGAGTCCATCCTCCTTTCCATTTAACCTCTCTGATTTATATTCCCCATCTGTAAAAAGACGGAAACTGGTATAGACATGGAGAGATTTGCTTGCACATAAGTTTCTGTGCAGAACCAGGAAAAAAGCCAAACAAACATGGAACACAAAAGCTGCTTTTAAAGTCCAATGCTTTTTATGTGTTGGCAGAGGATATTTTAAGATTTGGTACAAAAATTTTTGTAGGTGGGGAGAGTTGCAGCAGTTCGGCAACTTTAATGCATAATAATTAGTTATTGCTATAAAAGGGCTTGATTGTTTTGTAATATAAGCAATCTAACTGGAGATTAAAAAATTCAAAATGCATCAATTTACATGGCAAAAGGCCAGACACAGCCAGTAACTCAATCTCTGCATTATCTGGAAGATGGTGCAACATCAGCATCACCAAGGCACTGTGTCAGACAGGAGTGGGGCAGTGGTGCTGAATAAAAGCAGTGATTGCCCCAGCTGCATCTCTGTTTATCTTTCTCCCAGCAAAGTTCTACTGTGTCTGTAGTGCAGCACGAGTTCCTCAGTGGCAGACACCAATCTAGACAGCTATGCCTAAATATTTACAAGAGAACTGAAATTATGACTGAACTTTGGGAAAGAAGTTTTAAAGACCCAATATAAGTCTTGTTATTTTTACTACTGTTATTGGAATGATTGTTTCTTGTAATGTTTAAAAAATATACTTTAAAAGATATCTAGATACTGGATTAATCTGATCATGCACTGCATCAAAACATCATGAAGGTTCTGATCTCATTATTCTTAAAAACATTGTTTAAAAAGCATCTTGCAGAAGCTTTTAAAAATTCTTTCTAATTCTGCTACTAATTTGCTACAGAACTGAAAAACTGAAAATCTCATCTATTAGATTTTTTATTTTTAACAACACATGTGGAAATTTTCTCTATGTTGAACAGATATCTTATACAGAAATGTTTTTCACATTTTTCTGTGTACACTCTGTGGCATAGGCAGGCTAGATTAGACAAACATCCAGCACCCACAATAACATTTTCTTGTAAGCAATCTAACTTCCTTGTGATACAGTACCCAGATTTCATACCTTTACTAGTAAATATATGTCTAGGAAATAAGTATGGCTAATGTATATATTTATGTTAAATGGAACGGAGACTGGATGTGTTTATGTGTCACCACACAAGCATCAACCTGATGTGATTCAAAGATTCATTCAAAAGTTAATATTCCTTTCTGTTTTAGTTGTAAAACTTCATGCAGAGAAGTAGACTGAATTTCAGGTAGGGATTTAGTTGATTTGGAGCCAAGGTAACACCTGCTTTTATCAATATAAGTTTTACCAGATAAGAATGGTGCTGATGCTAATTGTAATACTTGAGCAAGTGAGTAAGTTCGTTGTTTTAATGTGTGACTGAGATCAGAATTTAACCTGGGGTCTTCCTGAATGCTGGTACAGATAATTTGTTACTTTTGCTCCCAATTACAGTTAAATTAGCCAGTGTCTTGAGGTAATATAGCTACTGCAGCTGGTGGATTAGGATATGGCTTTGCTAATGCATTGACCTTCTTCATCTGTGTAACATGAGTTAATTTTCAGCCTGACAGTAAATGCTGAAATTTGAATTGTAGCATTAATGCACCATTTTTTCATCTGTCAAACCAGACTGAAGGGTCATTTAGTGATGAGGATAATGGTTCACTTTGAAAGAGAAGGAAAACCAGCTTCTGAATTTTAGGGGAAATTCTAGATCTTGCTTCAAAAAACAAGCTGAACTAGGGAAAAATCAGCCTGTGACATTTGAGTAATACTTCACCTGTAACTCTGAATATTTGCCTTATCCTCATACTGATTCTGTACAGACACATTGGAATATTTGCCATGACAAGTCAGACAGAATACTAAAACAGCCTATGAAATTTGGTATTCAGGCTACCAAGCCCCAAAAAGAGGCTTTCTCTGAAAAGTGAATCAACATTAAACTGCTTGCTATAAGGGGAATTTCCACTACCAGTTTGTGACAAGTTTTGATTGTTTCTCTACACCCTAAGAAATCCTAAACCTAAGAACTGTTGGAGACTGATTTTTTTATTTTTGTTCCTCTCAGAAGTGTCTTTCTTTCTTTCCTGCAGCACGGAAAAGGATATGCTAGTCACTTCTACAGGACTTACCTGAAGCAGCATGATTTGCACAAAAGAAAGTCGACCAACAAAAAGCATCAGCTTTCAACTTCATTATCTTGGCCATCCAGTTCTGTGTAACTGAAGGATTTGTGTGCTGTTGGAGACATCCTGGCCAACAATAGGACCTAATTGCTCTCAGCAGGCCTGAGAAATGAGTTGAAATGTGTAGAACTGTAGAAACTTCAGAGGCAACTGATCTTGCCTCTCTGATCAGTGTGTGCCTGTTTACAGCACTATATATCTTTCTCTCTCCAAAATGTCACTGAGCCCTTTAGATGTTTATATTCACCACAAAAAGCCAATCGTACAGATAAAAGAGATGTGCATTATAAATGCAATATCACTGTTTTAAACTTGACTGTTTTATATTATTTTTGTGTGATCAAGTGTTCCCCAAACTATTCCAACTTTACAAGAGAGATTGTGATCATGTTCTTTTCACCTGTGGGTCATAAAAATGTTGTTAATCTGAAGACCCACAAAATTATCAAAGACATTTCTGTAGTTTATACACCGTGTTGCAAAGTGTTTACTGTACTATTTCAAAGCTTCTAAATAAATATAAAATATATATATATTATATTATATATAATTTTCCGAAAAATGTGGTACAACTTAGTTGATTTTTAAATGGATTCATACAGTCTACACCATCCACTAAAGCGAGAAGATAATTCAGGGTTCCTAAGCTATCCTTGCTAAAAACAAAAATAAAATAAACCTTTAATAGTACTTCCCCAAAATTCGTATTTTGGTCGATCCTGTTTTTCTTGTTTAAAAAAAAAAAAAAAAAAAAAAGCTGAAAACAAAAACATTTTTTTAAAAAAT
>VZRH01006237.1:40271-55553 GCA_013397555.1 Urocynchramus pylzowi
AAAAAAAAAGGAGAGAGAGAGAAAGAGAGAGAACGTTCTCTGTTCTTCCTAGTCTCACAGACAACATTAATTGATACTTAAATAGTGTTTTGTTCAGGAATATAAATAGCATGAAATGAGTGGGATTTCACCATGAGAGCAATCTAATTGTTGTGGCTTATGCTATATTAAAGGAAAAAAAAAGAAAAATGGAACCAAATATTCGCATTCTCAACCCCCTGAAGATGAGGCTAAATGATGCCATTGGAGCTCACAGCCATTCAGCTTTTGAGAGAGGCTCTGATTTATATTCTGGCTGTCAACAAAGAAAGAGAAGAGAAACTGTGCTGGAAGTTAAAGATAGGCAATTAATATAATCTAGGAGGAAAATGCAATATACCTTGTAATAACATCATTAAGCCTCACTGAGCTGCTTGAAATGATCTGTTGAAAATTAAACAAACAAGCAAACAAAACCCCCAAAACAAAAAATAAATCTCTTTCTTGGCACTGCAGGTACACATTTACATTAGATCGATCACAGCCAAGTTGAAATAAAATGGCTGTGGTATATATGTGAGGTATCATATTTTTCTTACACCTTTTTCCAGGGGATGGGAAGAGGGGCAATCCTGGCATCCAGCACCTCCTTGGGGATAGGAAGATTCTGGAACATTTTCATCCTATTGTAAAAATTTAGGAATTTACAGACTTACTTCCAGATGTATTATTATATATTCTTCTTCAAATACAACTTTTTAAAGAATGATACCTCACTGTGCTTTTGACCATTTATGTCAGCTATTTTTGAGGGCTCCCTGTCATCATGAATAGTTAAGTAATAGACTTACCAGTCTAACTTAAATTTTCCTTTACAATTATAGATGGAATTCAAGCAGCCCTTATCATATAGAAACTGTGATTAAGACTCCCAGGTTTAATTTTGCTGCTTTGGTTCCTGTTGTCACTTCCTGTGTTACAACACAGGGAATTCATTTAATTTTACTATTAAAGAGATACAATTTTGTTCTATTTAGTAATTCTGATCTAAGAAGTACTCCTTAATTAGAAAAAGATTGAGGCAAAATCAAGTAGCTTACTATTTTTCTTTTTTATATAAATAATTTCCAGACCTACCACTTCTCAAGAAGGACATGAAATGCAGTAACAAAATATTTGAAGTCTGCACTTTGATTCACTGGACTGGGGAAATTGCTTTCCTGTTTCCTTTCTATGTGGAGTAAACTGGAAACCACGCTTTGCATGCAAACTTTTTAGGTGTTTAATTCTTCATTCACAGATTTAAATCTACCGCTTTACTGAACACGTTGCTAATATTCACAGATCTAAAGCTTCAGGGAAAAAAATATCTTATGTTCTCATCCCAAATATAACTTTCAGCACTGGAAAATATATGGAAATTGAAAAAAATATTTATTTTAAAGATGGGTATTTTTATTGATAGATTTTTTAAGATAGATTTTTAAAGCTAGATTTATTGGCTTCTGTTCTGTGTGTTTTTATATCCTTTATTAGTAACCAAAATATACTCCAGTGTTATGACAGATGTCTGCATCACTATCCTTATTGTCCTGAGGCATAGCTAAGAAACTTCATACTGCAGAGGTAGGAACAGAACCTAGTTCCTAAATCAAAGTAAAAAAAGAATAAAACACCACAACAATCATTATGCAAGAAAATAATGTAAAATCACATGGGTGCTACCATACTGAGCTCTCCCCACATCCAGGTTAATGAGCTAACTAGCAGTCTAGAGAGCAATATGCAATTTGGTGCCCTTGGTCTCTCTGTCTAAAGAATATATAATTATTCTTTTCAAAATGGGACAGCTTCAAAGAGAAAAATGAAGAGCTCTTCATATTTCCACTCAGAGCCTAAATCCTTTTGGATTTGATGATTAGGGAGGGTTGGGAAAAGGAAATTTGGTTTAGAGCCCATCATATTAAAGAAGCATTTGTCCTCAGCAGCCAAGATTATGAGCAAAAACTATGATCATATGGCATAAAAAGGACCTCTGACAGCATTTCTTCGTCTGGTAGTTTTCTGCTCAATATTTTTTTTATGCAAACACCCAAAAATAGGATCCTGTTTTTGTTAAGATGTTTGTTAAGATGTTAAAGATTAGATACCTAAGATTTCCTGGGCAGATGGTGTGACTTCGGGAATATTTTATCAGGATGTGAGAAATATCTATTCAGTTCTTTCCACCTCACATAATTTCTGCATCCACACCCAGCTTAGAAGAATTTCTAAACAGTAAGTTGGAGGATTATCTCCTTTTCTACTGTTGCAGTCTGCAAGAGCATTTAAACATCTCTTCCTTCAGGAACTAGGCACACTTGCCACCTCCCATGGTTTACCACTGATTAAATACAGACTCATTTGCTTGCTCTCCAGTGAGTGTTTAATACTGTGCAAAAAGTTTTGCTCAGTAGGTATTTGTAGATGGCACAGAAAAAAGGCAGTAGGAGTATAACAGAGAGCTTTCTCTTCTTCCAAAGAGACAGATCAAGAATAAACCACCCCTGAAATGCTGGTCATGTAGATGAATGTCTTACCAAAAAATATTTGGACATAGTGGTGGCAAGGACAGTCTAAAAATCCTACACTAAGAGAACACATTGCTGGGAGGGACTTACCTGGTATTTACTCAGCAAATGTTGAGAAGTTCAGAGATTCTGGACAATTGAATGCATTTTCTTCAAGGTCTGTCCTGAGTCATCCTTTTGATGACAACAAAATTACCACACCAGTTGAGTTGTTTCCCTGGAACAAGTGCCTGTACATCAGCATCATAAACTGCAAAGGCACAGAACAAGACATAAAGTAAGAATGTGGCTTACAGAAATGCTGTTAAAAAAGAGGATTTGCCACCCCTCAGATTCCCATGGACTACATTGATGGCCTCAGATTTCCCAAGGCTGCCTCTCGCCCTGGTTCCCATCACCAGACCTGATGCTGACCTCTACCATGGGCCAGTGTTTCAGCCCTTCCTTGGCCCAGTCCTGTCCCCAGGGAAGTGCTCAGTGACCAGGGTTGAGTCTGTCTCCACCTGTTCTCTGCTTGGCAGAGTGGGATAGACCTTGTCCTGCCACCCTTGGGGAGGCCCCATCCCCAAAGCACCTTGACATGAGACAGCCATTGCTCCCAATTCTCTTTCCTTGCTGCAGGATCAGAACTTTGAAAGGCAGTACAGGTTGACCTAACCTGTTGCTGGAGACTGTAATAAGGCAGGCACAATATGCCTCCATTATGAAAGGGAGATTCAAAATGTGGTGGGAAAACAATATTTCATTTTGAGATGAAGCTTTGTTTTGATAATTTTATTTCCTTGATATTATGTTATTATGAAATACTAGAGTATTTAGATTGCAAAATACTACTTGTTTCAAATAAATCAAACAAGAACCTTTTCTGTGCATATGTTGTCACTAATATTACTTGAGGTCTTCCCTTTACTTACTTGGTCCGGGCTTGCTCTTACAAAAGAAAACCTTGCAGACATGTAACAGAACTCTGTCTTCCTCTTTCCTCAATTTCCACCCCCCTTCTGAGGCATTTAAATTGGCCAGACCAAATGCTTTGAACAAGATAATGAGACCAAGTACTTTGAACAACTTAGATAATGACAGACATATGAAAGTAATTTTATTTAAAGTATTTTGTGCACTTGTTTGTGTGTAGGTAAAATCCTACTTCAATTCCAGTCTCATCTAAATAAACCAAGGAGCATAAATATAGATTCTTAGCCCACTACAGGTCAACATCTTTCCCTGACAGATCCATTGTAAAGAGGGCAAACTGACACTTTAATCAAACTACCAAATATCTACATAGAACTACAATTTTATAGTTGAATGAATAAACATAACTAATCAATGAATGCAAACTTAATTAAAAATTAAGTTTGCATTCATTGATTAGTTATGTTTATTCATTCAACTATATTTAAAGAATGAGGTATGGGGTTGTCCCTTTCAAAGGCATAGCACAGAGCTCACACCTTAGGTATGAAGAAATGAGCTAATATAAAAAGGTATCTGAATAAATCACTCTGCATTCTTGAGAAAGGCTGATTATGCCAGAAATTTGTCAATTCGTCATCCAGACTACACTACATTATATAATTCCAGATTATATTATTAGAAATAATCTTTCTTTGCTCCCATCCTATTCCCAGGCTTTGTGTTCCCTTAGGGCTTTCAAAGAAGAAAGAGGAGAGCAACAGACACTATTCTGTCTTGATGCTGGTGAGAATATCCCTCTGGACTGATCTTGTATTTTAACATCCTGTTGTATTCTCTCTGCACTTTTTCAACACACAGGAGCTAAATTGGGAGAAAATGTCTTTCTTAAAAGATCAAAACCTTAGTAGGCTTTGAACCCTTAAATAATATGGAAGATCACAAGAAGCCTGTTCAAGTCAGAAGGATCTGCTTATCACCCTGAATTACATCAGTACCATCTTTCTCTTTATTGCCCTGAGAATGGGCAGAATCAAAGATAAAATAGCATAAAAAATGACACCCTGTGGCCTGCTCATTTCTGGCTGCCATTTGTGTATTATATCACCAGCAGCTGTCATGATCAGAAAGTGTGGGAGTCTGTGTTGGAGGGGATAAACATACACAGACAAAAATTAGGTCTTACTTCTTTAAGGGAAGGCAAAACAAAGTAGTAATGGAGTGGTATGGACAGTACAGGTGGTGAATGAGTAACTAACAATGTTGTTTGAGGAATATGGGGTAAATTCTGTGTTCATATCTCAGTACTTCTGTCTGCATTGCTATAATGTATTGCCTCTCAAAAACTGAATGGAAAATGCTTTTAAATGTCATTTTACTAGGCATTTTTATTAGGTTTGTTTATGTGTGCTTATGTCATACAATAGCTACAAGAATAAACAAAAGCTTGGAGTTCCTGAAGGTTGCAGCTAACTCTCCTGTTTGGGGGATAACACCATCCACTTCTTTGCACAGTGAGCTCACTTTGCTTGGACATCAGCATGGAGCAAGGACATTCCTGTGGAACTGTCCCTTGGTCTGTACTCAGGCTGAAGAGTGGATCCTTCACAACTCACTGCTAAAAATTGAAATTAATTTTTATCAAAAAGTGCTTCATGGTTGTTGCGGTTTTAGTGCGATATCCTCCAGTTTAGTGTTCCCACTCCGAACCATGCGCTGCTCACTCACACTCCCTCTCACTTGGCCCTCCCTCTCACTCTTCTCCTGCAGCAGGATGGACAGGAGAACTGGAGGCACAAAAGGAAAAGATCATGTGTTGAGATAAGAGCAACTTACTGGAAGCAGCAATGAAATAAGAAAATAAACAGCAACAACAGCAGTATTAATAACAGCAGTGTGAGGGGAGCGGTGGGGGTGAGAGAATCCCATGCAAATACTCACCACTATAGCTTGGGGAGCCTGACAATGCCCAGCCACAGCCCTCTACTCTAAACTGTAAGGGAGCTCTTCCCCTGCTCCCCCTGAAAATGATGCCAGGTGGCATAGAATACCCTCTGGGTCCTGGCCATGTCCCACTCCTGGATACTGCAGAAATTAACCCTGTCCTGGCTGGAACCAGGGCATTGTCTCCAAACAATGATTTTAAAAATTTTTGAGCAATCACAGGTCAAAGGGTGCTGGGACTATTCAATGTTTCTCAAAAGCGAATTGCTACATTAAGTAAGAGCCTGACTTCCTTTCTCCCACAATTATGGATGCAGCATTTCCATCATCTTTATTTCAACATTAAGCTTTCCTTGTTCAACAAACACAAGACACATTTACAGATGTCTGCTGGGAGGGTACTGTGAATTTTTCTGTCTCCCTTAGCTGCATATTTATGCAATCCATGCTGAGCATTATTTTGCAGGTAGGAACTTATGCATGAAATAATGTTGAATTCCACTTGTTTGCAGATATTGTAACTTTCAACTGATAGAGTCTCGTCTGTTACATCTGTTAGCAGTTCGCTCGGAAGTATCTTTCCTTGATGGCCTGCCACTCTTCAAGAAGGATCCTTCCCTTTTGTTCCTAATCTCTGCACAACATTGCTTTCTCTTTGTTAGATGGATCACTTCTCCAGAATTCACAATCTTTAATAAACACATCATCACACAAAAAGCTTTCATCTATTCTTTAGATTTTGTAACATCTCTAGAAATTATTTTGTTCCTTCTACGTGTTTTGCATAAAGTTGTCAGCAAATCTATTTACTTCACTCTTGGAGAACTAAAGTTTTTACTTTCCCTTTGTTCTTCTCCCAGTTCAGTAACTCTTCATCAGATGGCTTTCACTCTTTGGTGGTGATTTTTTAACCATTCACCATGACAACTGAATCAATCACACACAAGCCCAGGGCTCAGATATCCCACTGATGTCAGTGTAAAAGAAAGATCTAAGATGCAGATTTTTATTATATGCAAAATACTGGCAGCAGAGTCTTGAATTTTGACATTTCAACATGTGTTACAAATTGACACCATCTAATTTCCCCATAAAAATACATTTGGCATTTTGTAGTATATACAAAAAAGTTACTCACATGTATAATAAAAATTCTGCTTCATACTGTGTGATTTGCTGATTAATGAAATGAATGCAACGAATCAGAACTTTCTTACCCCTACTTGGGTGTGGACATCAGATTTTTGTTTATCAATAATTGCAAAAAAATAGCACATAGGATACCCAGTTGTAACAGTTTAATGATTAAAGGCAGTAGCAGGATTTAGACAACCAAAATAAAAGGACCACAAGGAAAAATATCCAAAAGTGAGAAGCAGGAACACAGTCTATGTTGTACTGAAATACAGTTTTACTTCATAAAAGATGTGTAGGAAAGATGGCCTGGTGACAGAGGGTAAGCAGGGATGAAAAATTTTGAAAATTTGATCTTTTCTTCACCAAAATATAATTTCACTACTTGTGAATTCTAGAATTCTGAAACTTCTTGTTTAAGAACAGAGATTCATCTGAGGACTCTTAGCCTTCAGAACTAATGAATACAAAATACTCAAGTTTAAGTGTGTCTGACCTTTTGGAACTTTACAAGTTTGAATTGTTGCATGTCGTAGCCTAGATTGATCCTATTCAAGTTTAGACATCAAGATTAGATGACCCCATTAGGATATGGCAGTAAGCTGCTAAATAATACAGGGAAAGAGAAAATTGTATCAGGGAAAGCTAAAATTGAAGAATCACTGAAATGACTGGTAGTGCTGCTTGGTTCCTGGCCAAGAAGCAAGTCAAGATTACATAGACTTCAAATGCTAATGGCTTCATTTAGGCACAAAAACTTCAATACAATAAACTCAGTCCTAAAAAGCCTCATCTTCCTAAGGCAGAGAGTTCTCTGAAGAGTTCAGAAGCTCTGTACTGGCCAGAGAAAGCGTCATTATTTAAATCTTGGCATAAAGCAATTGCATTCATACAAATCAATCAGATCATAGAATCACAGAATATCCTGAGTTGGGAGTGACATACAAGGATCATCTAAATCCAGTTCCTGTCCCTGCACAGGACACCCCAAGAATCACACCATGTGCCTGAGAGCATTGTCCAAATGCTTCTTGAGCTCTGTCAGGCTTTGTGCTGTGATCATTGCCCTGGGGAGTCTCTTCCAGGGCCCCAACGCCCCTGGCTGAGCAAACAGCTTAAACCTCCCCTGATCATTTCATGCCATTTCCTTGTGTTCTTGTAGTAAACCACTTGGACCTTATGGCTAAGCTTTGCTTTAAACAAGCTGGTTTTGAAACTGTCATTAAGAAACAGATTCTGAAGAGTAGCAGTGTTTACATGTCAGTCTCTTTCCTACACCTCGAGCCAGCACTGTGCAGCCTCAAAACTCAGGAAGTTTACTCAGGAACTTTGTTCAGAAGCTTTGTCCAGGTGTGCCTGGACAAAGACACGCACACAGCCCCCCATCCCCTCGATGCCACCAGACTTCCAGAATTTCCCAAGAAGATGCATGCCCAGAACTGTTTCCAGGGCAGGTATTTGGGTATTTACTGGCAAAAACAAACAAACAAACACAAAAAAGCCAAAAACAAACACAAAAACAAACAAAAAGCAAACAAACAAAAAAAAACAGGGTTGCAAAACCTCCAGTTTTTGACGTGTACATTGATCCCCACCCCAAACTGACCTGGACTGTGAGCTGCAACCCCAGACAACAGTCACCCACGTATTGCTGGTGCCACAGGTCGGGATCCCCCTAGCACTTCCTCTACCTGTCTTTCCCTACTTCTCCCTTTACAATTTCCTCTCTTAGGGTGACCATACACCCCAGGATGGCTATACACCCCTTTTCCAATCTATTACTTTTTTTTTTTTTTCCAGTTACAGTTTCAAAGCAGTTGTTCTAATAAAATTCATTGCTCGGTTATTCAGCATTATTTCACTTTAATCCATCCCAGGGATCCTTTAACAATGAACCTGGTTGCTCTGCCTCAGAGGTGGCTTGTAACAGTCCTGCCACTGGTCACCAGAGAGAAGAGATCTGTGCCTGCCTCTCCTCTTTCCCTTGTCAGGAAGCTGTAGCCAGCTATGAAGCCCCCTCTTCTGCAGTCTCCTCAGCCTCCTCTTCTCCAGGCTGAATAAGCCCAGTGAATTCAGCTCCTCCTCCTACAGCTTCCCATCGAGACTCTTCACCATCTCTGTAGCCCTGCTTTGGACATTTTCTCACAGCTGATCATGGTTTAGAAATGGTATTCCCCAATGCAGTGTTCCCACTGAAATGCTCCAAGGCACACTCTGCTCGCTAACTCCCCACTCTCCCTTCCCTTCTCCTATGGAGGGATGGAGAGAAGAAGTGGAGGCACAAAAGGTAAAGATCATGAATTGGAATAAGAACAATTGCTGGAAACAGCAACAAAATAAAACCAAACATAACAGAAACAATAATTGTCCAAATGCTTCTTGGACAATTGTCCAAGAAGTGTAGAATCATATGTGATTTTTCACCATGCAGAACGCAGGGTTACCCTTGCTGCTTTTTTCACCACTGGCAAGTTTAAAAAGGGACCCTTTTCCTCCTCCTCCCCACCCCATGTGGAGGATGTGGGGTAGTGTAGAACAAACTCAGAGTCCTAGCCATGGCCCCTCCTGGATACTGCAAAAATTAACCCTGTCCTGGTCAGAAGCAGGACAAAGTTTTTTATATTTCTTACATTTTGGTGCCTAAAACTGAACACAATACTCAAGGTGAAGTCACACACAGATGCTGGTGCCACAGTTGGAGCCCTTACCAGGGGAAGTGTCGTGTCCATCTCTGTAAGCATTGCTCAGCAGTAACAAAAGCATCACTGAATTATCAACACTGTTCACAGCAGAAATACAAAAACACAGCCCCATACCAGCTACTATGAAGAAAATTAACTCTACCTCAACCAAAAGCAGTAGAAAATTTAATTTCTTTTTTTTTAACATTTTAGTTACTTCTAACCATTATTTGAAAACAGAAAACAGCAGCTAAACTTTTGAATCAACAATAGACACTCAAGTAGTTACTGCAGTTCATTATTAGCTTGGAAGAAAACAGAGCAGCGACTATTTCCCTAATTGTCCTTAAAGTCATTATTACATATGCAAGTACAATTTGGTACTCTCCAGAGTCTTTCCCTCATTACACTCTGTGATTCACTAAATTACACGATTGTGATTAGTGCTGCAATGGGTGTCCAAGTGGTATCAGGCAACTACAGGGCTCCTTTGGCGGAGGTCAATTTAATTACATTGTGCATGACAGAAACCAGGCCAACTGAGTACTGCCTTTGCCATCAGCAATTGACACCTGAGTGTTAATGAGCAGGTAATTAAGACTTGGCACAGACAGGCACATTTTAGTGTTTGGGACTGGGATTACCATATGCTTCAATGTCTCTGTGCTAAAAGCCTGAAGTTATTCATTTTTTTAAAAAAATATACGGGATTCTAAAATAAAAGGAAATTATGGCATTTGCAAATAACAAGCAAGAAAACAGTTTTAATCAGGACTGAATGCTGCCTGTCATAATCTTCTGAGAAATCCTCTCCTCCTACTTGTAATCACTTTACCAGCATTTTATTTTTTGTCATACATGTTGTATTGGGTTAGTGTGGCCAGGTTTTGGTAGTGGGGTGGGGAAGGAGGGGACACTACAGGTGTGATTTCTCTGAGAAGCTGCTGGAAGCTTCCCCCATGACCAGCAGAGCCAATGCCAGCTGGCCCCAAACAGATGTGCCACTGGCCAAGCTGAGCCAATTAGAAATGGTGGTAACACCTCTGTGATAACAGATTTAAGAAGAAAAGGGAAGAAAAAAAAGTTATTTTGCAGTTCTAATTGTGGTCAGAGAAGAGCAGTGTGAGAACACATGAGAGGAACAGCTCTGCAGACAGCAAGATCAGTGAAGAAGGAGGTGCAGGAGATGTTTCAGGCACTAGAGATGGGCTTCCCCTGCAGGCCATGGTGGTGACCATGGTGAGGCAGCTGTGCCCCTGCAGCCTATGGAGATCCACAGGGATGCAGAGATCCACCTGCAGCCTCTGGAGACCCCTGATGACCTATGCTGGAGAAGGCTCCTGGCAAAGAATTGCAGCCCCTGGAAAGAGGAGCCCCTGCTAGAGCAGGTTCCTTGGTAGGACTTGTGACCCTGCAGGGGATCCACACTGTAGAAGACCATGCCTGAAGGACTGCACCCTGTGGAGGAGTGACCCATGTTGCAGCAGTTTGCAGAGAGCTGTTGCTTGTGGGATGGCCTCACACTGGAGAAGTTCATGTGGAATTGTCTCCCATGGGAGAGACCCCATTCTGAAGCACAGGAAGGATTCCTCTCCTTGAGCAGCAGCAGAAGCAACATTTGATAAACTGACCTTGAACTCCCTCCTCCTTCTCTCTGCTCAGCTGCAGGGGAGGAGGTAGAGGGGGGAAGGAGGGAGGGATAGTGGGAAGGTGTTTTTAAGATTTTACTTTTCCTTATGCTGCTCTGATTTTGTTATTAATAAATTCAATTAATATTCCCAATATGAGTCTGTTTTCCCTGGGACAGTATTTGGTGTGTGATCTCTCCCAGTCTTTGTCTCAAACCATGAAGCCTTCATATACTTTTTCTCTCCTGTCCATTTGCAGAGAGGAGTGATGGACTGACTCTGGGGTTTTCCTGGCATCGAGCCAGGGTCAGCCCACTACACATATTTACCAATACATGCTTACACTGGAACTGCCTATAATCAGAGGTATGTTTTAAAGTTTGTTTATAAGTAAAGCAGCATTGTTATTAATTTCATTACTGCTGTTTGGCCTAGAANACTTGTGACCCTGCAGGGGATCCACACTGTAGAAGACCATGCCTGAAGGACTGCACCCTGTGGAGGAGTGACCCATGTTGCAGCAGTTTGCAGAGAGCTGTTGCTTGTGGGATGGCCTCACACTGGAGAAGTTCATGTGGAATTGTCTCCCATGGGAGAGACCCCATTCTGAAGCACAGGAAGGATTCCTCTCCTTGAGCAGCAGCAGAAGCAACATTTGATAAACTGACCTTGAACGCCCTCCTCCTTCTCTCTGCTCAGCTGCAGGGGAGGAGGTAGAGGGGGGAAGGAGGGAGGGATAGTGGGAAGGTGTTTTTAAGATTTTACTTTTCCTTATGCTGCTCTGATTTTGTTATTAATAAATTCAATTAATATTCCCAATATGAGTCTGTTTTCCCTGGGACAGTATTTGGTGTGTGATCTCTCCCAGTCTTTGTCTCAAACCATGAAGCCTTCATATACTTTTTCTCTCCTGTCCATTTGCAGAGAGGAGTGATGGACTGACTCTGGGGTTTTCCTGGCATCGAGCCAGGGTCAGCCCACTACACATATTTACCAATACATGCTTACACTGGAACTGCCTATAATCAGAGGTATGTTTTAAAGTTTGTTTATAAGTAAAGCAGCATTGTTATTAATTTCATTACTGCTGTTTGGCCTAGAAAAAATCAGAGCTGAACCTGTATTGAATAATATTTGTTACATTTTAGAAATAAATGCAACATCTTTCCCAAAGAACAGAAAAATGCAAATTGATAAACATTAACAGACGTGCCTTTTCTTTCTAAGAAGCTAAAAATACAGAAATGTTAATTGTACTGTTCCTTTTTTTTTTTTTTTTTACTGATTTCCCTAAGTTGTTATAATATCTTTTCCATTTTTTAAATGAAATCTTGTGTTCCAGTCTCTTCACAACAAAGCATTATAGAAAAGTCATAATAAATCTCTGCACTTCTAAATATCCAGGATGCAAGTTCTTGAATCTCTGGTATCATTCATAATATTGGTTTTAACTTGTTGTGATGCTTTTCTCAGCCAAACATTGATTACCAGGCTCTTCCTAGAAAAAGAGAAAGGCATGGGTTTGTCTGCAGTGTGTCACTTAGGGAAGGTGGAGTGGCTGGCTGCTTTTGCAGAAGGCAGTGGGAGAGGCAAAAGGCAGCTCTGCTGGAGCTGCTCTCCCTGCACTCTGCCTTTACTCTCCTTTGCAAACAATCTCTGCAGACTGTCCAAACTTATGAAGAAGAGAGAAGGTGATGAAGGAGTGTGATCCTAAGGAGAACTGAAAAGTGACTGGCATGAAGAGTTTGATGACAGACTGGTAGGGGGTAAGTGAGGAAAGTGACTGGAAAATTACACAGAAGAAAAAGCTATGTGGTAGGGAAACACTTCTGAAATATAATCCCAGAAACATAATTCCCAAAAAATATAGCTCCAGAAAAGTTAGAAGAAGTTAGAAGGATGAACTGTGTGGTAGGTAAGCCACCTCTAGAAAATAATCCCAGAAAATTGGTACTACCAGCACTCATAGTTATGTTGACAATATTTCAAATTTAATTGATGATCATGTTCCTCAAGTCCTGTGACTATGTGCAGTTCAACTTTAAACTTAAAATAATAAATATTTCTAACTATCAGAGATATTTTAAGACAAGTGTGTAAGCTGAGTAAGGTAAATCAAAAACACTCTAACAACTTTTAGCATTTTTATAAGTTTAATGAGGTTAACTCTGCATATTCAGTGCAAGGAATATTATGAAAAAAGTGATTTCTGTGATGCAGCATGTATAGCATTTGTGGCTATAATTCCTGTATCTCAATTTTGTTGAATAGTAGTGTGATATGATATTGTCATTACTGGGTTTTACCTGGGACCCTGGCTGAGCACCCAAGCCTGCAGCAAGCTTTAAAGCCATGGTTCCCTAGTAGCAACTATAATTTCTTTAATTTTCTGACTTAATGCAGTGGCTTAGACAATTTTTTGGTCCTTTATGAATCCACAGACTGTTCACATCAGGTGAAAAATATGGTAACTTTACTGAATCTTACTTGTGGGATTAACTCCTGATTTTTTCTTCAGTGGAAGAGGTTGCTTTTTTTTTGTTTGTTTGCTTGTGGTTTTTTAGGGGGGTTTTTTGTTTGTTTTTTAGGGGTTTTTTTGGGCTTTTTTTTTTTTTTTTTTAATGCAGCTGAACCTTCTGTAGGACGTACAGCCTTTTATATGCAGATTGCTATAATTATGCTTTGAAATAGCTTTGAATTCCCACTGGCTTAAAGGAGAACATGAAAGGACAAATGGTAGGCTGAGCTGAAGGAAATGAAAGTGACATGTATGTCCATCTAAAATTAGATGTAGGGATGAACAGCTTTTTACACAGCCACACCACCTCTTGGCAAGTTATAGAAGGATCTCTGTAGCCACAGAGGAAAACTTGGGTGGCACAG
Source organism: Urocynchramus pylzowi (assembly GCA_013397555.1). Lineage (NCBI taxonomy): Eukaryota > Metazoa > Chordata > Aves > Passeriformes > Fringillidae > Urocynchramus > Urocynchramus pylzowi. The sequence continues at coordinate 54,006 of VZRH01006237.1, forward strand.
GAACACTGCCTGGGGACAGCTTATCAACTTATATTTTCATTTTTTAATATCAAACAGTGAGCAGGTTCTGAGTAAGGTGGGAGAAGGAGACCTCCAGGGAAGCTGCAATCCACCACTAAATCCACATGTCCCAAAGTACCACATACACACATTTTTGACCACTTCCAGGGATGGTGATTCCACCACTCCCCTGGGCAGACTGTTCAAATGCCTGACCACCATTTCAGTGAAGAACTTTGTCCTAATACCCAATTTAAACCATTTAAACCTCTCCTGGAGCAACTGGAGGTCATTCTCTCTTGTCCTATATAACCCTTGTTAAGGTGGAGGTTTTTTCCTCCATTCAGGACAGGCTGAGACAGATGGAACTTTTCCACCTGGAGAAGGGAAGGCTTTGGGGAGACCTACCAGTACCTAAAGGAACTGCAAGAGATGTGAAGATGGATTTTTTTACAAGGGTATGTGATGGGACAAAGGGGGATGGCTTTAAACTGAAAGAGGGAAGATTTAGACTAGCTATTAGGAAGAAATTCTTCACTGTGAGGATGATGAGACACTGGAACTGATGGCCCAGGGAAGCTGTGGATGTCCCATCCCTGGAAGTTTCAGCCCCAGGCTGGATGGGGCTTAGAGCAACTTGGTCTAGTGAATTTTTCTGTTGGGGGCTTTTTAAAAACTTAACTTGAAGCGACTCTAATTTGAGTAGCACCTAAAGTCTTCAGGCCAGCCCTTGGTTTAATGGGGTGTGTGGGGAGCTAGCCCAGCCAGGCAGGGCAGGTTAATGGCACACTTGGGCTGGGTCAGTGTGGTGAGTGAGGGGAGGGATTCAGAGCAAGGGGAGAAGGAAAGGCCTGGTGGGGGGTGAGCTGCAGCCACGAATCAAGTGGATCTTGCAGAGGTGAGTGAAGATGGAGGTGGGCCAGGGAGCTTGTGGCTTTGGGATGAGTTTGGGAACAAGACACAGGGAGATCCCTGGAATCCCTGGGCAGCTATGCTGAGCTGTTGTGGATGAAAGTTTGAGTTCTTTTGTGGTGTGTTTGTGGTGCTCAAAGGCAATGAAAACTGCTTAGAGAGTGGCAATAGGAAATCTGGGCTAATCAAATGACATTTGGGCTAGAGATTACCTTGCTGAGGAGGCTGGGTCAGCTGTGTCTGGCATGGCCAGAACATTGTGCTCATGTACTGCAAAGGCTTCCTGTCCTTACACAAGCCTTAAAACCCACAAAATACCACCAAAACCCCACCAAAATGCCTCAAGGGGGCTGGTGTAGGCTTGGAGCACTGAAGGATAGTATTTTGGTGTGTTACTGTGGATGCATTTTCCTTCAAATCAGTGCCAAATATTGAACCTCAGCACTGGGGTACTTTTTATGGTTGACAAAAGCCAACCTCTGATCTCTGCTTATTTTAGTATTATAAAAAATACTAAAAAAAAGAAGGCATAATAAATGATGAAATAAAGCTGAGCAGAAAACAACTGCCCTAGAGGTAATATTTTCAGAATCTTGATGTTCTCTATGCATATTGATAAAAGCTTTTTTTTTTTTT
>VZRH01006237.1:72441-210576 GCA_013397555.1 Urocynchramus pylzowi
AAAAAAAAAAAAAAAAAAAAAGTTGAGGTAGGGTTCTTATGATTCATTAAGGGCTTAAATATATCCAAACTGGCATCTAACCCAAACTTATATATAAGCATGAATGAACACTGGATACAGTCAGGATTTTGGGGACCTGATAGCAGTTCCTGGCACACACACCCCCACACCACCTGGCGTGTGTGCAGGTGGAAAAGAAAAAATTCTGATTCTCTTGTTAACAAGTTACTTTGAAACTATTTTATTTTGTGTCTCTCCAAAGAGTGATGTGAGTAAAAGGTATGAGAAACAAATGCAAGTGATTAATTCTGTGCACTATAGAGGTAATCCATATTTGATCTCTGATATACCATAAATGCAGGATGCCAAAAAATGAAGCAGTAACTGTATGGGCTCTCTAGTCTCCCAGAGAGCTTGTTTGGCTGGTATAAAAGATCACATCTCTCCATATTCAGAATTTTTTAAACATTTATTTAAAAGTATCTTTGTAGCTCTAAAACAGCATAATTCAAACATTTTCAAATTGTGAATTTCCTGTGTTTTAATAGTACTCTGTGTGGTTTTTTATACTCTCAAAGACTATAGATGGGAGGAAAAAGACCATTGGTTCATTTATTAAGTTTTTTCAACTTTGGGACACCTTGTTACTGCATGTTACTTTCTTTTCCAACTGTCTCGGTTTGGGAAGACAGGTGTCTGCTAAGGAAGGCCAGAGCCTCCCCTGGCATAGAGAATGTAAACCCCCTCCCTCCGAATTGCTATAAAATTTAAATCAAGGGGCTCTCAGGCAAGAAATATGGGAGCAGGGATAACAGTCCTTTACTAGGGAAACAAAAAATATAAAAATATAAAATAAACAAATGCAGTAGATTAAAACAACACAGACAGAGTCAGAACTCAACCTGACACCCGGTTGGTCAGGGTGTAGTCTCAGTCCAATTGGAATTGTGGCTGCAGTCTTCCTGGACTCAGTCCTCAGGTGTGGTTCTGTTGGAGCAGGAAAATCCTATCGAAGGAAAGGTGAAGATCTTCCTCTGCTGATCCAGTTGAAAAGGGGGAGTTCTCTTTCTGAGCGAAACCCAGCAAGAGCTGTCCTGTCTCTCCAGACTCCCAGCTATATCTGTGTAGGAATGCTTGGCTCCTCCCTCTAGGCGGAGCATCTCACAATGGGATGTTAAAGTTCTTATCAGCCATGCATTGACATTCAATAGCCTGTTATCAGCAGATGTCTGCCTGGAGGGAGGAGTGGTTGTGGAAGAGATAAGGAAAACTGCCCACTTAACAGAAGACAACTGCCATACAGATGGCAAATAGAATAGTATTGATTTCACAATCCATGACACTAACCCTTACACTGAAGTTAGATCTTCTGGTGGAGGAAGGCATGGTTAGATATAAAAAATACTTACTGAAAGGTAGGCTGTTTCTGGCAATATCTTCTCCAGCCTTACTATACATCATTCAGGGCCCTAATCCTATCCATCTGGGACTGCTTCAGGCTCTGACAGACAAAAGCACAATGTTGATTAAACCTAAAGTCTGTATACAATTAATTATTGGGTGTTTGCTGGAAATAATTTTGTGGATAGATCTGCATGGCAAATCTTATATCCTTTATTCTTCAATTACTGCTTTACCAAGGTAAGTGTCTGCACTGATTACTCTATATTTGCAGTTGTGATTTTAATAATTGAACAAGATTTTAAAGAGTAACAACTCTTGAACAAAGAGAACATAACAATGGAAAATACTTCTTTACAGAGCAGGACAGCAGATTGATGTATGGTATGCTTCCCAGGGGAGTGAAAGTCATGTCAAAGATTTGAGTGATTTTTTGAGCCTGGTTTGTTTTCTCTTCTATTAAGAGAGCTAGGCTAAGGCATGTTGTAATCAAAGAGGTAGGTTGTGATATGTTTTTCACCTTGCTGAGAGGCAAGCCAAGTGCCATTAATAGCTTCAGCCTGAATCTCAAAATGCTGCTGTCATGTCAGGGGCCCTACATAGAGCAATGTTGTATAACTTTTGAGTCTGGTTATGTGGAGTAGACTGTGAAAAAAGGGAGCTGGGAACAAGTTTTGGTCAGTTGTCCAGTGTATTTATGAGCTGGAGGGTTTTTAGTTACTCTGAGTTGCTCATGCCGGAGTAGCAAAGCTGTTGCGTGTATTGGATCGCGGAGAGGGATTTGAGAAAAGCAGAAATGATTAATCCTTGTGCGTTCTAAATTCTTTCCTGAAGAGGATGGGACTCAGTGTAAATGTCAGGAATCAGATCTGGAGAGGGTGACACGGATATTGTGACACGGTATATTGCCTTTCTTTAAACACAACCTTGTGTTTAAATAACTGAGATTTCTCACTGCCTCTGAGTCAGGCACATGCATGTTTGCTGTTCTGGTGGAGAAGCCTGGTGGTGAAGGCTTTTTACCACAGCAATTTTGCAGTGCAACCCAGCCCTCTAGGCTTCAAGGCAGTAAGTTATGCTGTGGGAAAATACTTCCATGCAAATAATCTCTTGAAGGAAAAGAATTGAAATTTTTCATAACTTTTTGCACATTATAAGATATAACTGTAGCAGCCTGGAGTCATAACTGCAGCAGTTCTTTCACTCAGTAACTGGTTTGTTAAAGCACATACTGGAGCTGTGGCAATGCTGGGCTCAGTTCTCTTCACCTGAGGCTAGTCAAACCACCACCTCTCAGGAGAATTTTGCCTGTGACTGCTGTGAGGTTTGTGCTCTGGAGCTATTGTGCTCCAAATGAAATCTGGATTCCTTTGAGATAGCAGAGGTGAGAATGGTTTGAGGCTTCTCCTGGAATATTATTGGACACATCCTAAAGCACTTTTCAGTGTGAGATGGTTTTGTCTGTGGGCTTTGACTGTTAAACTAGGAAGCCCTTTCTTTTTTTCCACATTATTTTTGTTTCAATATTTAGAAAGGGAAGAATCTTCAGAAGGAAAGTTTGAGACTCAACTTTGGCATTTTCTCCTTGGTATTTGGCTTGGCTCCTAGCCTGGTACATGCAGCAATCTTTTATTATCAATAACAGTTACTGTTCTATGTAATGGTCCTATAATTAATTACACTACTTCAGCAAATCTTTTTAATTAAGCTTGCTCTTCACATGGTGTAACAAAACAAAAATAAAAGGCCTCTTACTGTGTTGCAGGCTTTCTATGGACTTGTTTGTGTGCTCTTTTGTGGGCAGATCAGAGGCAGCAAATAAAATAATACTGGAAAGACATGTTTGGTTAATAGAATTCCCTTGAGATGTGAGCAAGGCTGTGTGACATGTGCCCAGCAGGGTCCATGAATGTGCCTTAATGGGCAAATGTGTGTTTATTACAATTTTATGTTTGTCTGACAGCAGTTACAGCTACAAAGTGTAACAGAGTGTCTCTGAAGCTATGGCTTAGTGATGTTCTTCTGGTTTTTAGATATGAGCATTTTTTCTGTCCTGTTTTGAGGGAATGTAGGGGCCCATGATGTGTGGGAGTTACCTTTTCTTTCTATTTCTTTCTATTTATTTTCAAATTTAATTTTAAATTGAATGTCTGAGGTCAATTTTAAATTGGATGTCTGAAGTCAAAGGCACTTGAAATTGCTCTCTCAATTTAACAGCAACTTTTTTCAGTAATTCTTCTTACCAGCATTCTTTGTTTAGATCTTGGTAAAACTTGGCCTTACTTGCTTTTTTGAGGTATAGTGCAACACAGAAATAACAAAACTGGTTTTAAACATACTATACTTAAAATAGTGAAGCATTGAAAAACAGCTCTGTGCAGACTATTGTCATATTTCACAGGTTTAAAAGAAAAACTGGTCCACTGTTGCTACCTTTTTGTAGGAATATGATGGTTGTTAGCTTGGGAGATCTAACAACATAAAAACATGCATTTACTGTTTTATCTTGGATTCAAAACAAAAAAAGCTGTACATGCTCTACATGTATGCTTTTAGCACACTCAAACAAGTTTGACAGAGGTGAAAGCCTGACTGTGTGAAGAAGGATCTTGGCACTCCATGCAGGTTTTCCTTTCATGCCAGATGAGGAGGAGAGAGGAATAAATAATCACCAAAAAGAAGATGGTAGAGAATCAGCTGATAGAGGTTCAGCTGCTCCTGTCGGGTGTAGGCAGGGGCTGGTATATTGGGTCCTGTTGGTTTTAGAAGGCAATGCATGAGGAAGGAGGAAAGGAAGGTTTCTCTTACTCTAAAAGGCACATTATGTGAAAGAAATTAAAAAAAAAAACCTCAAGGTGGGATGCAAATTTGCAATGTGGATGTTTAGAAATACTTTTCATGACTTAGCACAGAAAAATCATCACTTAAACATATTTTGATATGACTGTTTATCTGGAAAATATTTTAATGCTCTTAAAGGATAATTTACCTGTCAATTTTGCTACACTTTGTTGTGTTAATTAGTGGCTGTAAGGAAAATACTAAAGCGCAGAAGTGGGGGGAAGGGCATTAGGAAGTGGTATGTAAGCTTCAGAAGTGTAGAAATAGGTTATTTCTGAAAAATTTTAATACTTCAGAATTAGCATATCTTTTACATGTTTGATTCAGTTTCTCAGAGAACTGAATGCAGTCAATCCTGACACTCTCTCTCTGGACTGAGTCAAAGTGTGATTCTTCTGTAGCTAATCGAGGTGGTGCTACGTGAGAAAGTTGCCTTTACTTCAGATGAAGTCAGAACTTTTCACAGTAAAGGGGGTCTGATTTTTTTTTCAAATAAATCACTGCTATAAGCTCATGGTTTTGCATGTCTCATGTAAGACTCTCTTGAATGTTTTAACAGCATTTTAGTGTTCCAGCTGCACAAGACCCTTTTCTGCTAGTCAAACATGTTGTGAGTGAAGTGCTGGTTTGCTCTTCCAAGACACTGAGGAGTAACCAAGCTCAGATGAATTCCTCATGTATTACAATGGTGATTCAGGTACTTGGAAGATTGTCATCTTGAATTAGCATCTCATTTTGTCACTCTGCCTTTGGGCACAGATTGTTTTTAGGAAGAGCTAGAAAATGTGGGATTTCTTTAATTTCTTCCTTCCTTCTTTGGAGTCCAAGCTTAAGAAAACAGGCTGCATAAAAGGAATTCTTTTTTTCTGAGGTTTGGAAGCTTCTTCCTCCTTCAGACATTCTGATTTTTGTTGTTCTTCAGAGCCTGGTGGACACCTACAAGAGTTCCAAGAGGAGTTCGGAAGAAAACTTGGATTTGTTTTCACTTGTTCTGTTTGCCCACCAATGTTGCACCCTTATGTCTTCCTCTTGCTGCATAAATAACATACTGCTGACCTGATTCTAAAACCTCTACTTCTTTCATTCATCATGAGATAGAGGGAAGATTAATTATTGTATTTTTCTTTAATATCAGTTTTTCATAAACAAATTTTCATATTCAAATTTATGCTTAGATTTAAAAAGTCACTATTTTTTGTTTTTAGAAAAGAAAATAAATAAGTCACTTTCACTTCACATGCACGTTTTTATTAAATAATTGTAGGGGAAAACACAAAACTAGCCCTTGGAAGAGGTTTGAGCCTCCAGTGACTTAGAGAATCCTGCTTCCTCTTGGTAAGGTTTTCTTCTTACAGTATGTTTTTTTTCTGCAGCCTACAACTTGCTGATACTGATACTAGAAATGTTGCTGACTCTTACCCTCTGAGACTGAGCTTTGGTTTTATTACCTATCTGTAACAGATGTTACAAGATGGGCCAAATGATGCCAAAATCCTTTTTTTGAATATATCCTAGTGCATCTTCTTTCTAGTACAGCTGTAAATTTTACTTGTAAATAACAAAATTCAGCTTATATAATAGCTTTCTTAGAATTTTTTAAAATATACAAATCATATATGTAAATTATATCAATCATATCTCCTACTTCAGATTTAGTGATCATTTCCCAAAACATACCAGTAGATTTTAAATATCTAGATCTGTAGATGTTTTTATTTTATCTCCTTTTCCTGAGTGATCAGTGATCCAAAATCAAGTTCTACTTTCTTTCAGGTTGGGCTTCACAAAACACCTACCCCACTCTTCATTTCCTTTTGTTCCCCCCGTCCTTCTCCAAATAAATATTATCAAATGATTCAATAGTGTTGTCCTATGATGTATCTCACCTATAGTGCCAATTATGTATGTTTATAGTATAAACATATATTATTTCAAACTTGGACAGATACAGTGACTTTTTCTTCTAACTTGATATCTGGACATACTATGGAATGCTTCTAGGAAAGATTTATTTTCTTAAAGAATTTAGACTTAAAAATCTAATGGCTTCTTTACCTTTATACCCAGTGCTCAGCTACTTGCTTTCATCTTTTTCCTGGTCTGTTTCTCTCTTGGGATAAGAGTCTTCTCAAAGAAATTTTTTTCCCATTTGAAAAAAAAAAAAGGACAAAATAAGAGTCTCCAAGTTCTTCTCTTGTCTCTGGAGGTTTGTGTGATACCTCCATATATCAACATAAAATACTTTCCAGCTTACTCTGGCAACCTCACTTCTGTTTTTCTTATTTTGGCATACTGGGCACTATTTTGTTGCATTTGGTCTTATGCTGGAATCTTTTTGTCTTCTAATTGAAGTGCACATAAGAGTTGCTCCTAAGAAGCTCTAGGATGATATCCCTGTTTGTCCAGCCAGGATGCCATCCAGGTATGCCTTCTGTAGCTTTTAATTTCCTTCTGTAGACACACCATTTCCAAAATACTTAAAACAATTGATGCAATGATTAACACTGCATCAATTCTGAATATCATTGCATATAATTCTGAATATCTTTATATACCTCTTCATTTATGTCTTCATATTTAATTTAATTATAAATAATTTGTTTCACAGTTTGTTTGCATTATTCCACCTCTTTATAACAGCTGCAAACAAGAAAAGGAACAATGCTAGATTAATTAATATCCTAAAGCTTTTTATTTTCTTGGACGCTACTTGATATTGACGTGCTCCTTGGCAGTATTAATATTTTCCTTTTCAAATCTGTATTTCATGCACCAAAAAACCCACCACACAATCCCCTGCTATTTGAGTAGAAAATAAAATCTACTGCATCCAGGGCAGAAATGGATGAGTAAATCTTTTCCAGGGAGAAATGGATCAGTAAATCATTTCCAAAGATAAAGCTGAAGGATCCATGGTATGTGCTCCGCCTTACATCTCTTCCATGTGTTTGTCTTCTCAGCAAACTTCCTTTACAAATGGCATTGAAGAAGTAAAGTAATTGATATGCTCAGAAAATAATAGATTAGCAAGTGAAAATCAAATTTCTGGGTCTGAACAGAGACTTAACTTCTCACACTTAATTCTTTTGACATGAGCACATCCATCTCACTCACCTGGGCTTTCAAGAAACTAAAATCCCTTCCATGCATTTTTGATGGAAACAAACTGTCTTTGCTAAGAGTTCCTCTACTTCTAAACACAGTATCCTCAATTTGCCTTCTGTTGTCATCAGACATTATTTTCTTTCTGTTCTGTTGTAATTTTTGCAAACCTGGTGTATTTTTTGCCTCATAACTGAATTTTTCTTGAATAGAAACTGGGGTCATTTTTTCAGCTGTACTCAAAGTTAGAAAGAAAATCTACATTTACTGAGGAAATTCAACTAACCCATGACTGTGAAAATAGTGTATATTTTGTATGGTCTGTATGCATGCTGTTCCTTCATTGCCTATTGCCTGGTGTTGGTAAGTGTCTGATAATTTGTCTTCCTTACACTCTGATGCTTGGGGAACTCTTTCCTCTCTAGAACAACTAATGTTTAGACAGTTCAGCTGAAATGCATCCCTTTGTCAGCATTAAGACATCACTGGTAAAATTATAGAGTAGCACAGAGAAACACGACAGAGATAATCAGACTATCAAGGTTATAATCTGTTCCTCTGTTCATGGTTACAAGTCAGAGTGGCAGAGGGGAACATTAAGGTGAAGGCAGAGGGGGCCTGCAGTTATAAACACACAAAGCTATGAAAACACTTCAGCAGCATTTAGAAAATGGAAAGTGCTGTTTTTTCATCTGGTTCATCTCTAATTGCTTTAGCCTTTGGTGTGAATAGCTGTGCTGCTGATTCAGCAGTAGTAGGGCTGGATCCAGACTGCCTGAGATTGTTTTAGGGGAAATAATACATAAAAGGTGTGTGTAATTTTTTAAATTAAAGACAAGTGAGGGTACGCTCATTCTGCCAAAACAGGCTAAACATGCAGCAGAGAAGCCTCAAGAAACAATAGAATTCTGTTCTGTTACCAGTGCTTGAAGATGTGGGTAAATATTTTAAAGAGGGATATGCCTATCAGAAGGATTTTAAGAAATACATGTTTGTGTCAGGAAAAAAAACCCAAGCATTTTCTTCTCTTTGTGGGTTGGCATTTTGATTTGATTTAGTGTGAAGTTGGGTTTTCAAAATCATGGTTCTTTAGAATTCCTTCTAAGACTTACCTGGCTGATACTTAGTTTCCACTGTGAAGGCATTTTTTCATGTGTGTTCCAGCTCTTGCAAACAAGTCAGTTTCACTTTTAATGAAATTTCATGGTAGTTTTCATTGTTGCTGTGAATCAAAGACAAAGTTTACCTTTCACATACAGCAGAGAATTTTTTTTCATTTGGTAGGCATGTCCTGTAGCTGTCCTAAGTGAATGTATATTTGAAGTAAATTGAGAGTTTAATAGATAGCACTGAAAACTCCACCCCCTCATCTCTGTACCCAAGACATATTTCTATTAAAAAGCAGGGGGGGGAAACCAGCTCTTTCTCCTTCTGCAATTTCTATCAGCTTTAGAGTCTTCTGAGTTTATGCAGGCAGTATAAATGCAGTTATGCTGGAATTTTCGTTCTCCTATTTCATCAGCAGCATGATCAGAAACAGCATTTCTCAACAGGACAAAGGAAGTATCCCATTGTTTTCATTGTACAGATAGATCAGAGGACAGGACAACGTGCAGCCCGTAGAAGAAATTAGTAACACCTTTCATAAGTGGGTAAAGTTTAATTTGTTCTTGTAGTCCAATTGTAAGTGCACTAAAAAGCATAGATTTCGTGGTTTAGTTTTTTCAAGCCTATACATTTCAGTTGTAGAGAAAATGTTTGTGTAATGTAAAAACAATTTTGAATACCAAATTTGCTTGGAAAAATGTGAATATTACACTGCCCCCAGGCCATTTTGGTTTTAAAGTATTCAGCTATTTGCATCCATGGATTTAATAGAAAATTGTGGGGTGAATTCCATGTTCTCCTCTTGTGGATGCTGTTCTCAACTCTGCTTTAAATCCAATAGTTGTAAGCTAAGTACAGGCAGCCTTGTTAGCAACACCACAAGCAGTTCTGTACAAAATGTGATTATCTTGTACCCATAAAGAAAGCAAAGAGTGTCGAGCATTGCTGTGCTGAGCAAGAGGCATTATAAGCTCTGGATGATTTGTGTGTTCTTGTTTTAGGGTGACTGTACACCCACCTGAAGTGGTGATGGTGTGAATCTCCATCTGTGCCATTAGATGAAGTGGCACCATTTTAATGCTTTGACATTAGTTAACTTCATGTGCTGCCCGATCAATGCATCCACGTCCAAGTATCTCCAAGATGTTTCAGTGTGCCCTTTCTTTGTCAAGACCATCTGTATGAATATTTCAGTCTGTGTAGACAAATGCCAAAAGTGCTCAAGCATTCTACTTAGTCATACAAGGCTCTTTAAGAGATTTTAAATTGCTGTTATACAAACTGATGTCACTTTACTCAGTGTCAGCAGGTTTGGCAGGGCTTGCTCACTGGTAACACTTTCTGGAAGTTTTAAAGGGTGAAGATCTTAGCAGAGCCCGCCCAGCTTCTTATTTTTTATTATTTTTATTGTGTGTAGCTTGTGTGCCTAACAGGCTGAGGTGAAAGAGAAGAATTTGTGCATGCTACTAATGTGTTTTGCCACTGTCTGGGTGCTGTGTTCAAATAGTCGTTTTCAGAGAATGAAAAAAACATTTGAACAATATTATTTTTTTTTTTTCTGCACAGTATGAGTGATACTAACTGTATTTTAATGTTTTAGGTTGTCTTATTTGCATGAGTGTCCATTTCTCCAGGCATTCCACTTTGGTGATCTCCTATATTCCTTAGGAAAATTGCAGCTGGTGATACAATTGCCTTGCATTTATGAATAGGTCTGAAATGGGCCACTTTAATATGTTTTAGGTTCTTGATCAAGCTTGGCTGGACTGCTTTGCTGGAGATTGACCAATCTGATAAAATAGATTTTAAAATAGAGTTTTTAATAACTTGTTGCTGTTTTTTTCTTGCTGTCCTTCAAGCCATGGGTTGAATGTTCAATTCTAGTCTGTCCTCGTGGGGAAGATTGACAGCTGCTGCATGTATTTAATAGAATTCATACAAAATTACTCTGCATTGGACTCTGAAGAGAGTCAGAATAATTATAAAAAAATTATTCTAGTCTTATCCTAAAAAATAAAAGAACTCACTTGAGTATTTATTCAAGCTGAGGCACAATGGGAGTAAACTCTGTATGTAAAATCTCTGAATTTCTTACACACTAACTGTAATAAAAAAAAAAAAAAAAAAAAAAAAAACAAACCAAAAACCAAAAAAACCAAACTTCTAAAGTATTTAAGTTAAAGGTTACCATAGTAAGATAAGTAGAAGTAGGAAGAAATCAATCTGCTAGATTAGATAATGATGGGCTTTAGGTGTTGGCCTTCTGTCAGTCCTGGTGCCATAGCAGGTGTTTTGGTAAAGTAATATTGTTCAACAACTCTTTGTTCAACAGGTCACATACTGTGAAGTGGGAAAAAACTTGTTGCTGGTAATAACCTGACCCTAGTGGAGAGGGGAAGCAGAGGTGGGAAACCTATCAAATCTGTGCTGACAGGACCTGGGGCATTCCCTGCATGATTATGTTTTATTTAAGTAAGTAGATTAAAAGAGTTTTTTCCAGTATTGACAAGTACAAAATAGTACGGTGTGAGATGCTTGGGGAAAATACTTGGTCTCACAAAAAGCAATTCACTGGCAGAATTGCTGAATTTCCCAAAGCAAAAATTAGGAAGGGGTGCATGGCATTCCATTAGCCTGAAGAGTAGTGCTGTGGAGAGAGGCAGTTTTGTACTGATCCTGGTAGCTCTTCTCCATCCACAGGTCATGGAAGTTAGTTTTTCTCCTTCTAAAAATTAAAACCTAATTTGGTCTGACACGAGCCACTGAACAGTCTAGTAAAAAGATTTTGTTTTGCTAAACATTTCTTGGTACAGAGTGCCAAATAAAGAGGCGGTTTCACAAATGTGCTGTTTGAATGAAACTGGGATAACACTGTGATTTGAGGGGCATTTTGGAGTACACAGCACCACAGCTGAACAGATTCAATGATAATGACCTTTCTAGGCCATATTTGGACTTAAATACATGTGTCCAACATTGAAATAAAATTTTGGATAATGAGAATATTAGAAACATTTTTAAAGTCTGGAAGGGACTCTTTCTCATTAAGTCCTACCCAAAACTGTGCTTTCCCACACTTGCATTCCTAAGGTGCCCCAAATTTTTGTATAATTGATTTGTGATTTGGATAAGGTACTGATATAATTGAAAATAATATAAAAAAATATATAATTGAAAAAAATTCCATCCAAAGAAGTGGGTAGGCAGACTGTCCCTCAGAACCCAAACTTAAACCAATTTGACCCTCTTAAAGGGTCAAGACCACACTTAATGTGTGAACCAGTAAATGACAGTACAAATGCTGCTTAAAAACAACCCAAGCCCAACAAATCTAGAACTACTAATTACTTTTCTGCAGATTCTTGGCTTCTGCTCATGCACTGCATTTCTTCCAAGAGAGAAACCTGGTCCTTGGTGAAATCTGTTGTGCTTATGCCATTGTTTTCACAGGAATTAACTTTATATGGTTGACACAAGTGACAAAAATGCCTACCAATCTTAATTTACTAGTTTTAAATTCTACCCTACGTGTCCCTGTGTGTCAAAGAAAATACCACAAAGAGGGGTCATGTTGGTGGGCAGATAGCCAGAATCTTGATATCTTGAATCAGAATCTTGATATAAACAGAGTTTGGGCTTGGATATTTCCTTGCTATGCTTAGGATCTCAATCAGTCTGTACCACAAGCTAGTGCTTTTCCTTGAGAAATATGTACCAAAAAGCAAACAAAATACTCTTCTGTATTAAAGTTTGAGTCAGCATATAGCTCTGAAAAAGGCTGCCATGAAGAGTCATATTGGCTGAATTGTAATATCTCCTGCATTGTAAATGCTGAAATTGGATATGTCACTGAAAGCTGCTCCTTGGCAGTTTCAGCTTGCATGACCTGCATTTACTCAGCAGATCACTATAGCCCCTGCTGATCTTCCCCTGACACCACTTGAACAAGATCTTTCTAATGGATACATTTTTTTTTTTTTTTTTCTTATTTTACTTACTGTTCCTCCCCCCACGATGTATTAGGTATTAACATGCTTTCCTTGGAAACTGGAGCATGCATTTCATTTCCTGCTATTTCCTTCTTCAGCAAATTTATTTAGTGCCACAGCAAGGGAATGCTCTCTTGTGCTGTTCAGTGATGTAATATTCAAATGGGTGATATGCTTGAGCTGCCATATTGTGCATTGGCAAAAAAAAGAAAAAAAAAAGGAAAAAGGGTAAAAAGAGTCTTATTTTTTTTGAGAGAATTTAGCCCTGAAGGCACTCTGTATCCTGTAGCTGCCCTGGTCTATCAAGGGGAGCTTAGCAGCAAGATGTAATCTTGAAATTCAGATGGCAGCAACTTTCTGATTTTTCCAGCTAGCAGAATCTGGGGGGCAGCTCAGGCAGACCATGCTGAGCAGCTCTTTGTTTGGCTCTAACACACACTGTTCAGCTCAGCCTCTTCCATGCAGCTGGAAGTTCTCTAGTTCTCTAGTGAGGATGGCGTGAAAATTGTGTGTGAGGGATGCTGTCTGTGTCAAAGTGTGGATTTTTAAAGTGTATGCTTTTGTTTTAAATTTGCATTCAAATCAGCCAGTCATACTTAAAAAGATGCACTCATGAAACAGTTTGGCCTGAGAGATATTTTTTATAACATACCATGTGGTAAGAACAGACTGGCATTAGCAAAAAATGACATCACAGCTAATTTATGGGGTCAAAAAAAGAAGAAAACTGTGTGAGGAATATTTTTGCTATAGGTTTACTCAACAATATTGAGCACTGTGGAAGCTGCTGTAGGCTTTAGGTTTTATCAACAGGCCTCTGATGTCAGCAATCCTGCTATGATAGGCAGAGTAACAGCAAAAAAGCCACAATAGAGGCTTAGTTTTTCCCCTGTGCACCTAACTATGAACAGCATAGGTTTGTTCTAGTATTATTTCAGACTATATATTATAGTCTATCTTACTTAGTTGTTAGAGAAATTATATTTGAAAGACCTTTCTGAGAACAGCTAGCAATTTGAGGTCAAAACCCAAGAAGAACGACAACTGATGAGTTCATATCTAATTTGGAGCAGGATTTGGAGCAGGATCTCCCTGGACAGATCACAGCTTTGGTTTTTGGGCGTAACTGTTAAGGAAATTAGTCTATAGTATTTGAGAAGGGAACTCCTTCTGTGCTTGTGCTTTTTCTTAACCATTGTTCATTATACTCTGAAGTGTTCCTCATTAGCAGGGGTCTTCTCTTAACTTCAGCTTTTAGGATACATAATTGTACTGCCCGAAACATTGTTCTTCACAGTAAGAGCAGTACCCTGTCTTTAAAAGAAAGGGCTAAATTTTGAAGCTGGTTAGGTAATTGCAGATTATGCTACCTGTATGTACTTGTGCTTTATCGATTGATCTTGGTCTCATGTGTCAGAATTTTATTCCAGTAATGTCATTTTTGATATGAAAGAAGATATGAGATGTTGAGCTCTGAGATGGTAGCACAGCAGAGTTTTCAATAACATTGGCATGGATTGGCAAGGATTTTGTGATAGTCTTTGACAGGAATAGGGGATTTATATCTCACTATTAATAGTGAAATGTATATTACACGCTAAATATTTTACTCGGCAACATTCCTTTCGAACATTGGGCTCCTCAGTTTAGGTTTTTCCTGGGCTATGTTTGGACACACAGAACTTGGAAGGGTGACATGATTTGGTACTATACATATTGCTGCTATGACAGTGGAGATGTCACACAGCTGTGTTCTCAAAAGCCACATCTTTGCTACTGGTTAAATATTAAAAGATGTTGCAACAGTTCAGTTCATAAAGCCATAAAGATAATTATGTGGAAGAATGTTCATAACTAATGCTTAAAAAGAGATCCAATATCTTGGACTCTTTAAGTAAATCATTAGGGGAAAGAAAATGCCGCACTGGAAACTTCTTTAACCTTCTCACATTTTTAGTGCAAGTAAGGTCCTACAAAGCTGCTTGATTTGGAAACAAATTTACAGAAGTAATTGGCATATATATGTGCATATAAATAGGAATAAATGCATTTAAATTGCTATCTTCCAGCCTATATTTAGCAGTGGATCAAGTGCAGAATGCTCTTTCCATATCCTTTATTTCCTTTGAAACAGTACTTTGCATGACAAGTTCCTCTCTGTAGATTGTTCTGTTAACTTTATTCCATCTGTATCTCCCTTTAGCCCCAGGCTGTTAAAAATGAGACAGTTTTTGAATGAATAATGCTTATGTGATGACTTTTTTATATGATTAAAGAAAGTGTGGGATGATATTTTGGTACCCTTTTTTTTTTTTTTCACTTCACTAATGATGATATATAGACTGTAAGATTTTCTAAGGAAGAAAGAAGAAATAATACTCTTCCTGTTTGATCCTGTTCCTTGGTAGGAATCAGGTCCTGTTTTGCCTTTGTTCATTTGGGCTCAAGTTTTTTTCTAAAGATGATAACTGATGCCTCCCTTAATATTGATTCAATTGGAGGAAAATATTATCTGCACTTCAACTAAATTAAAAGGATCCTATTTTGAACTTGTGGAAAGAAATGAACATGTGAAAGAAATATCGCAAATGTTATTGACATGTAAATCTCAAAATTTAAGAGCTTACTCTCCCTTAATTCAGTATCAGGTTACAATTAATATCAGGGGTATTTTGCTGCTGAACTCTAATCTACTATTAATACTGTATTTCAGTAATACAGTCTCTATAGATCTCTGTTGACAGTGTTTGTGAATCTCAACACAAAGAAATGAACATTTATTTCAAAACTACCCATAGTTCATATTACATTTGGCCTTTGAGTTATCCAAGCAACTAACATTGTGAAAGTTAGTTGTTTAATGGAACAGGTTTTCAAGGGTTGTAATTATTCAAAGGATAATAAAGGCAAGAGTCAGAAAATACAATGTTAAACAATGAATCCACTTCACCTGTATGCCTGACACCCTATGGAGCTATTTTGAAGTTAAAGAATCTCTTTGTTTCACCCTTACCTATCTAAAAGAAAAGTAAACAAAACCCATTAACTACCCTCAAAAAAATGCTTTCATTGACTCTAATGGAGCTATTGGCATTAACAAATCTAACTGTTGTTTAAGGAATTAGCACTCTGTCCTCTCAATTTGTGGTCTGTTCAATTAAATGTTGAGAAATGTATAGGCATACAGGTGGCTAAAACTTTAGGTTACTGAATGAGATATGTTAAATTAGTTAGAAGCTTTAGGGAGTTTAAACTTAAAAAAACCCCAACCAACCAACCGAAAAAAAAAAAAACCAAACCAAAAAGACCCAAACAAACCACCTCAAACCAAAAGTTTTTTTCTGTTCCACTTGGAGAACATCTGGGATGTTCTGTGACTGGGAAATTAATTCTCCTTTTTTTTTTAATGGAAGGCCTTTATATATTCAAGAGAGTACAGAATAGAATTTAAGGTATTGGTCAAGGTTTAATAAAATAAATACTAAATGAGGAAAGCAAGCAAAGGCTTCAAAACCTTTCAGCTGTTGTGATGGAGTTGTATTATTGGTTTCCCCCTTGATCAAAGTGCTGGGTTTGACTCAACAGAGAGTCCTCCAGCATTTTGGTGCCGTGTTGGTTGATGAAGCACTTTTGTGATGCAGAACAGATGGAGCTTGGTGTGATCTTCACCTTCCCTTCAGCAAAGCAAACCAGATAATTTCATTATTCCACCAGTAACACATCTCAGTGATTACTCTGAACTTGCTTGTGGTAGCAGCTGAAGTGTATGCATGCATGTACAACTGTTCATAAGGTGAGACCCTGCTGGCAATGTGCCCAGGGGTCTGGCATTTGTTTCTGGCTGCTGGCCCATGGCCCTGTGTGGTGGCAGTGGGGGAGGGATCTATGGGTACTCTGTCATTGGCACTTTGCCTTTTTTAGGGAGAGCAGCACAAAGCTTGTAGTCTGAACTAGAATTTATCTGGTGTGTTTGAGAGAAACTTGAAATTAATTTAGGGACTGAGAGGCAATGGTAGAGAGTCATTAAATTTTTAATGAGCAGAAATGATCAGGCACATCACTTTGTTCATCACATTTGTGTCTAGTCTTTTTTTTATACCTATGTCTTTCCCATTATCTGATTAAGATTTGTAGGCATACCAAGACCTTTAGAATTATGGCTCTGATGTGAACTTATTTTCTTATAGCTGTGCTGGGTAGTTGGTAAGGTCAGAGAACAGTGAGTTATGGCAGCTTCAGCCTTTTAAGGAAACTATTTGCAGTGATCTTTAAAAACAAACAGTTTTCTCTGTGTGAAATGAGTAGGTCTTGGTTCTGTTGCTGGTAAGGAAATGAAAACATTGCATATCAGATAACACAGTTGGGATTTTTCCACATAGTTCACAGTCTCTGTGTTAATCTCAGACATTTAAGAGAGTAATAAAAGGGATTAGTTTTATTCATTTATTCATTCTCTAAAGACATTTCATTCACAGTAGATACAGGTATACTGACATGAAGAGGCTTTTGTGATATGTCAGCAGAGTTCAGATGTGATTTGCTACCCTTATTGGACTACTCACACTAGAAAACTCTCAGAGCAAATCCTGCATCTATATGTATTTCTCCTGAGACCTGTGGAATATATTTAATGATTTTTTAGAGGAACTGAAGTTTTTAACTCTTTCTCTAACATTGTGCTGAGATATTTGGTGTAAATCCTGGGGAGGAGGTTAATTTTTGCAAACCAAAGTAACAAGTGGTACTAGTTACAGAGGGTTCAAAGGATAGCAGCAATAAAAAATAACATTGATGCATCAACAATAAAGTGAGTTGTTCTTGCTGTGCTTATTGACTTTAGAAAGAGCCTCATAGAAACAAGTTTTTAATACACTGTGATTAAAAACCTCCCTTGATTTTATGCTGTTATGCTGTTTGTTTTATGTTGAGTAGGGCCTTGTGCACTTGTACCTGAAATATTTGTTTAGAAATAGCACAGAAATGTAATGAATGCTCTTTATCTATAGTAGCTTTGTATTTTAAAACCAGCTAAGGAATGTCTATCTTTGCACAAGTATGTATATAGTCATATTTGTCTCCTGCTATCTCCCAGTTGATGCTGTTGGACCTTTCTGCAGCATGTCAAGCAAGCTATTAATATGCACTTCAGTTTATAAACATCCTGGTAATTATGTTTCTGATTTCCTACATCTGTGAAATACAATAGATTAAGACTTTTTGGTTTAAAAGTTTAACACTGTGTAGTATTATTTGGAAAGTCACAATTCGAACTGTTTTCTCAATGTCTTTTAATCTGTACTGAATAGTCTGGAGTTTTTTACAATTCCCAACTTTCATCTAGTACTTAAATACTGAGCCCATTCTGGGCTTCTCAACACATTTCCCACTGGTCCTCCACTGCACCTGCTGCACTGCCATCAGCCATTAATGTTCAGACAAAGCCAACAGCTTGTTAGGATGTGTCTGAGGCATTCAGTAGTGCAGATGGCATGTTCTGTCTGCCTCTACCTGTAACATCTGGCAGCAGTCAGATGTGAGAAAGCCCAAATGAGAAGGAGGGAGATAATGTTTTTAAGTTGAATTGAATAAATAACTTTTCCAGACAAATTATTGCACTTTGCTTGAGGTCATAAAAGAAAAAAAAACACCCATGTAAATGGAGGGCAGGATTAGCTTGCTTGGTTGAATTAATTGAATGAATTTATATATTGTGTGGGCTTCCAATTCAATTTTTGATAAATTCTCTAAGTTGGTTTAGAGCTTAACAGATCAATGCTGTATTACCTAGGGAGTTTTCTCCTTAACTATCCCCAAGAATCTATCAAACTACTCGGCAGATGGCTGGGAAAAAGTTTTTCTATGCTGTTAGTAGCTTTTCTGTTGGTCTTGATGCAATTTTAAAATGGTTTCTAATTGTATTTGGGATTGTTCAGATCAGATTCAAATGACATTGTTTCCTTCTAAATGACCTTGGTGTTGTTGTGAAGAGCTTGACAATATGACGACTGACTTTGCCATCTCATCACATGGACAAGAATGTTCAAATTTCTTTCTTTCTGAATCAAATGCTCAATGATCAAAAATCAATTTTTTTCCCCTCATACCTTATCCTTCAAAAAGCCTTAGTGTGGCAAGATGTAATGTAGTGTCCTTCACAAAGCTTTTACTCTGTAAAACCTACAGCTAGGTAAAAAGTAAGCAGTTGTATGCAAAAGCAGAATCTGTGCCACAGAGAACCAATAACCTGCATAATTCTCAATGATCTCAGTTTTGACTGGAAAGAATTTTGCATTCTTGATTTTTGTCAGTTAAGAAGGTGAGAGGGTTTGGCTTCCAAGATTGGCTGAGTGATTTGGTTGTCTTTACCCTCCACTCTCCCATTTTCAGTTCTTAAACTTTCAGTTCTGGTTTGGTTTTTTTTTTTTTTTTTTTTTCAGTTATTAAACTGTCTTGGTCTTGAACTGTCTTGGTCCATGAACACTTTTGCTTTTGCTCTCTCTGGTTTCAAACTGGGAGCACTGGGAGAGAGAGGGCAGTGAGCTCTGAGCATAGCATTGGATGGGATGGAACATCCCTCTGGCCAACTTGACTCACCTGTCCTGTGTCCTCGTTCAGCTTCTTTCTTACTCTCAGAGTAAGGGGAGAGGAGGGGAAGAGAGTAGGAAATAGAGAAAGCCTTGGCGCTTCATAAAATGCTTTTTTTTATTTTTTTTTTTTCTTTTCTCCCAGCTTTTTTGTGTCCACTTCATTGTTCAGAAACAACCTCAACAATGTTGTTTTACCTACACAGTTTTAGCCACAAACTCAATACAAAGCACCATACGGGCTGCTGTGAAGAAAGCTAATTCTGTTCCAGCCAGACCCAGTATGGCTAGGAAACTCTGTCCAAGTTAATAAAGATAAACAAATCTTGTATAGATTTAACAAGGCACTTTTTCCTCCTATGCAGACAAAACATGCTAGAAAGTGCTGAGTTGTGGAGGGGAGGTGAATAAGATTACAGTGCAGTGGACATAATAAAGCTGTAAGACCCCAATCCATCCCCCCCAGTTTTACTAAGGTGAAGAGAATTTACCAGATTTGAAAGATGGATCATGTCAGTAAACCTTAAGATTTGTTGGCCTGCCAAAGAAAAAGGAACAGAATAATATGGCTTTTCATCTACAGCAAATTTTGACAGTGCTAATGAGTGCAGAACAAGAAGTGAGGTGGACTGATTTCTGATATCAAAACCAGCTCCTGGGCAAAGATCTCATCCTGTTACTTGCAAAGTCTCTTGGCTTTCAGAATAAAGCCAGAATAAAAAGAATACAGACATTTTAGATACCTTTTTTTTTTCAGAATCTATACAGTAGATTCTTGGCAAAACTAACATAAAATGTGACGCAATTAATCACCCTTGAGTTTTGAAGAGCTATTAGTAGAGAGGCATATTTTGTGTTAGCATTTATATTATGAAGTTAACACAAGGATTGCTTGAAAGTCCAATGTCCACTTTTTGCATGTTTGCAGTTAAGCTTCTAAGACATTTTTGAGAATGTAAAGTCATCAGGTTTCTCCAGCCCTGTGGTATGAGAATAGAGTTCTAATTAATGCTTCAGCAATAAAAATGCATCAGTATTCTGTGTCTTTTGCATCCTTAAAACAGTTATCTTCATTCTCATTTGAGTTGTGATTTCCGGCCTTTTACACATCCTGTTTTCTCCAGAGTAAGAACTAGACTACTTTAGAAACAATGGCAGTCTATCACCTAAAGAAAAACATTCAAATCATTTGCATTTTGAACTGCTGACCTGTTTGCATGCCTCGTTTTCTCTCTCATTGAAAAGCTCCAAAAATGTCTATTATAACCTTACAGCTGCTAAAAAGGGAAAAGGGAAGTATGTAAAGCAGGGTACCAGACCTCCTCCTGTCAATACAGCTGAGTAGATTCAGCTATTGTCAGTCAAGTAGGTACTAGTGCTATTACACTTACAAACCTGATGTTCCTAATCAAAGTCAAGTGTTTGCCATTTCTCTGAGTGGAGAAATTTGACAGCCTCAGTTAAAAGTGATGGAAACAAAAAGACAACAAGCAGGTTCTTGGAAAGGAGAAATTAAAAAAAAAACCAAGGAAATGGTCACAATGGCAAATTGGGGGTGGGGGGTTTCTTTTGTTTGCTTCTATTTCACAAACCATAAACTGTCTCAGACTTGCACAGTGCAGCAACCAAGAAGTGAGCCCATCTGTGTAACAAATCCTTTTCTTGTGTTCACCATTCCCATAGTGAACAGGGTAAGGGTTAGGGGGAGAGGGCACCTGCCCATGGTCTCGATTGACCCACGTCATAAAGGTGAGTTGTAGCAAAAAGAATGAAGTCTTGTCATGAATGCTTAGCAGAGAACAACCTGTGACTGAGCACAGCAGAGGGGTGAGGCAGAGGCTGCTCAGTGGGACAGGCAGTTCTTAGGTGTGTGTTACTGCTGTGCTGAGGCTTTCCAGACACAGCTGGAGTAGTCACAGCTAAATGTAGATATCCACTTTTGAATGTCATAATGCTTTATTGTTTTGTAAGCTTGAAATGTGTTGCTTCAAAATGGCATCTATATCCCCTTGAAAGATGAGTCTGCCTATGTAAAATGGACATACCTGCCATATCCAGAGGGAATAACTAAAAATCTGCAGGCTGGTTACTGTTCCCTTTTATATTAGATTTAAAAACAAAGATTTCCTCATATAGTTCCTTCTTTTTTTCTCTCTGTAAACTGTAGTGATTTTTTTTAAAATGAGAAACAGTAATATAATTTGGTTGTGCAGAAAAATACAATATGTGCCAAATGATTGATCACTTCTGGCGTCGGAATCCTCAGGCAACTATTTTGCAGTACATTTTAGGAGTAGTTTTGAAGATATAAATAGATCATCACAATCTGTGGCAATTAGCAGATAAGAAGAAATAACAATCAGCTCTATATACTGGATATGTAGTAAAGCTGGATTTTAAAACCAAAGGGAACTCAAGATTTCCCCTTGCAGCTCATGATTCAGTCCTTCTGTGTTGGCATGCAGCAGCAGACAAGCTGATCAGTGGGATACAGTTTAATGATGTGTTGTGGTTTAACCCCAACAGTAACTCAGTCCCATTACTGCTGGCCCACTCTTCTCCAGTGGGAAAAAGTGAGAAAACTAGTGGCTTGAGATGAAAACAGCTTAACAGATAAAGCAAAAGCTGTGCATGCAAGCAAAGCAAAACAAGGAACAAGTTCACCCTTTCCCAGGGGCAGACAGGGGCTCAGTTATCCCAGGAAAGCAGAGCTTCATCACACATAATGATCACCTGACTTTCTATTCTGAGTGTGATGCCATATGGATGATCAAATGGAACATTCCTTGGGTCAGTTGGGATCAGATGTCCCAGCTGTGTCCCCTACAAACTCCTTGAACATCTCCAGCTTACTTAGGTGAGATAAGGAGAGGACAAGGCCTTGACTCTGTGTATGTACTGCTTAGCAATAACTGAAACACTGCTGTGTCATTAACGCCATATTCAGCACAAACCCAAATCATAGCCATACTAATGCTGTGATGAAAATTAACTCTACTCCTGACAAAACCTGTGCTTCATACAGTAGAAGATGTTGCCTTGCCCTTGGTTTATTTATGCCTCCCCTCCAAAGGGGACACAAATTATTGGTTTATGTTTGACCTCGTTTGGATTACAGTGACATCTGTCAAAGTGAAAATCTAAGGACATGCTTTCATGCAAGCTTTTCTTCAGGCCTAGAATAGAAAGAATAATACCAACCTCCTATTTCTGGAGATGAGCTTGATAGCTTTTTCTTAGCAGGATCTTTCAGTTTCAGACCCAAAGAAAAGCTTCTGTGCATGAAGACTTGTTTATTGAGCTATGTTAGCTGATTCTGCTCAGTTTTCTCTACACCCTGCCTCACTTGGACATTCATGACTCAGTGGGAACAGCACATTTTTGTGCATGTCTGTCAAAAGCTTGATTGTATTATAGCTTTCTAAAATTGTTTTAATCTGGAAAAGAAATGCTTTCATCAAATATAGTAGAACAGAAGTCAGTTTTACATAAATACATGGCTCATATGCATACATCAGAGGTAAAAATTTTTGGTAAGGAACCTTTCATAAATGTCTGTCCTGAAGGTAATTTTAGTAGCAGTGGTAAGGTTGCCATTTTCATCTGTTATAATGTGCCCTTTGCCAAGTTTGCAAAAAGAAACGTCATAAGTTATGAACTGATGATTTGATCATGTGTCTCTTAGTTACAGCAACTTAAGGGCAGATATCCAGGGGAAAAATAGGCCCCATTTAAGGAGCTTCTAGTAGAATATGGTAAAATTCCACACTGTTCCAGACAGAGGATTTATCCTTGGCAGCAGAGCCACAGCACAGTGGGAATTCCAGACTCGGGTCTGTGCTTCTACTCAGAGGATTTTTGAGTGGAAGGGTAGGGTGTGCATGACTCCTCACCACCCTCCTCTTGAGGCACCACGAGTTTCAGTGTGTGGTTGATGAATGATGCACATCAGTCACTTCTGGCACCAGGGAACTGCTGTGCCTTTTGCTATGTGAATATCACTGACTTTGTTTCATGTAATTCTTAATAAGAATCATATTTCCTAGATGGGGTAGTGCTCCTAAGAGGCATAAGACAGTACAGTACATTATTTTATCCCAAATTCATCATTCTAATGTGATCATGCCGTAAGAAGAAGATGCAGCAAAATTCAAGCATTGAACTTACTTGTTTTTTATTTTTTTCCCTTCAGTAATGAAATTTATAATTAACATGTTCAAGATGCTTAAGAGAGTTGTGAACATGATAAAAACTCTTCACATGTCAAAATGATTTTACAGTTGTCGTTGGTTGTTCACATTAGGGAAGATGCTTTTTACTACTTGGTAAGTTTCTTACTGCCACAAAATAGAGCAGAGAGGTATTGAAGGACATCATTCAAATCTGCAAACCAGCAGGGGTTGATGCTAAAGGCCATAGCTGTCTATAACTGTTAAAAGCATAAATTCATAACAATTGGTGCAAATATTGCTTGCTCTGGTCAAATTTATCTAAAAAAAAAAAAAAAAAGTGTATTAGAAAATGATAAAATAAGATTTAAAAGAAACCTCTTAATAGTGTTACCAGTCTTCTAAAACAGAACATAGGAAATCACATAAATTATTTTACATAAGGAGTATGTATCCTTATTGTATTAATGGACTTTCTTTAGAGCAAGAAAAAGCATTCAGGATGATCTCAAGGCAGTCCGCTTGCTTGACAAAAATCTTACTAAGTTCTAAGATGTGTCTTGATCTAAAGAAGCATAAATAAAAAAGAATTTAATCTAAATAATTTGCTTCATAGAGGTGAACTGTGTTGCAAATATGTTGTTACATAATAGTTATTATCTGAAAAGATTATAGTGATCTATCACTCCAAAATGAAAGAAGAGATCTGGCATATTTTTAGGATACAATCTTCTGATCATTAGAGTATTCTTAGACATTAGTCATGAACAAAAATATGTTTTGAATATAATTGCAACAGCATGAATGCTGATAAAAGATTAAGGTACTGTTGTGTAGCCAGAAGAATTACTGACTCATGTAAAACACTGATTTCTTTGCAAGTCTGGAAGATGAATATGTGTAGTACATGAGAACAAAAGCTCATTTGGGTAGAGCATGGTGTTAATAAGGCAGAGGTTTGGGGTTTGATCCCCATATGGGCCATTCACTTGAGCTGGCCATTCAATGACCCTTGTGTGTCCCTTCCAACTCAGAATATTCTGTGATTCTGTTTGCAGGCTGGCAATCACAGTCGGTTCCCTTAGAAGATATTAATGTTTTCTTGAATTCTGTTGTAACTATATCCTCCTGTAATTTTTAGTGTATTATTCACAGTAGCCTAACAAAGTACATTCGTGTTAAATGAGCCTGTTTAATCTATCTGCAAAAGACAGTTAACAGGTTGCTTACCTTTCAAAAAACAAAAAAATAATTAACTGTGGAGTTACTACCCAAATGGTACCAAAAATCCTATTACCTTAAGTGAAAGTGCAGAAGAGCAAGGCAGAGTAGTTGAGTCTTCTATCAGATGGCATCTAATTTAATCTAGGTGAAGTTGGTGCATGATGATCATGCACTTTTTTCCTGAGGATCATCAACATGGTCAAAAAAAAAAAAAAAAATGAATGGAGCATGTTCTGTTGATCTGTTTTATATATCTGATGTTGACACACAAGATACACCCTGTTTCTCATTTCAAAAATTTCTCAATCATCTCTCAGCCATGTCTGGACCTTGGAAAAACATTCTATAAATGAAGGAAATTAAGCTTTCTGCTGCCCTAGAACAAGGTTATTTCCTCTCTTTTTGGATAAAGTATTTTTCTGGGGAATAGAAGGGCATGTTTCTAATACTAGAAGCTGGATAACTGTGAAGCCTGCTATACCAGTAGCTTCACTAACTGTAAAAATACTGGCTAATGGTGACAAGAACAGTCTGTGAAGTGGTAGCATATGTATGTATTGTTCCTGCTGTTTTAGCTGACTGTCAAAGACCCTTGTCCCTCAGTGAGCAGGGTGGTGACCTGCATTCCTGAGACAGCCAGAGAAACAATCCTTGTCTCCTGTATCTGCAGTGAAGCCACTTACATAATATTTAGGAAAATATTACCTTATATCCAGTAAGGCATAAATTCATCAATTAAATCCATAGTGAATAATCTCTAACATTCTCAATTTCTCTACAGATGCAGAATGTGTGTGGGTTGATCAGAGTAGCACATTTGACTCAATCAAAGGATATGCCTTGGTTACTGAATATGGATAACTCCTTGGTAGCTTTCAGTCTGTTCTGTTAATTAATCATCTTGGTAGTTGAAAATTGCTACCTTTTTAAAAATGAAAGCCCTTCATTTTAAAGTTACAGCTTGTTTACTGAAGTGTTGTCATGACAAAATGCATCTATTAAACTTCCAATTTCTCCTACTATTTTCAAGTGGTCCTTATTTCTAAGGACAAGAGTCATTTTCTGCTATTGAACTTTTAATCAATTCCATAAAACATAAATAATTATGACAGTGCCTATAGGTAGATCAAGTAAGGATTTTGTGTGAGAGTCTTTATCTATTTCAGTGGAGGATGGAGGTAACACTCAATTTTTATACATTGATTTTTTTTTTAATTTTTAAAGTGGCTTCTTGAACCTTATTCATGGCTAAATCAAAAGGATACCAGTGGTGGCCTGACTTTGTGTGTTGCCATGGGTGGTGTTGGAAGTTTGCAGCTGCCCCTTGATACACCCTAATACTTGGGCAGCGTGAGATTGATCCAAGGATAAGCTCTGTGCTGTCCATTTGCTTGAAGCCAATTTCCATTTTCTTGTCAGAGACATGTCTTGGCTGGGCATGTTGCAGCCAGCACTGTGGAGGCAGAAACTGCTTGGAGTGGAACTAGATGAGCCCACTAGTCTTTTCCTTAAAGAAAGCTGCTATCAGCTCCTTTGGAAATAACCCAATTAAAACCCCTCAAAGTCTTTTCCCTGACAATAGGGAAAGACAGACCCTGGATTTAATTTATTGTTGGAAGATGCTTCCTTCTCTTCAAAGTCTAGCCATGCTAATTCTCTGAGTTAAGCACTACTTTTGTTGAACCACATCTTATTATCCATTTATCTGCTGAAATGCTGCATGTGGGATGTGAATGCTTGTTATTTAATCCCTGATAGGCAGATACTTCATCCTTTGGTAAGCAATTAGATTTTCACCTGGAAATTACCTTTCATTCAAAACAGATTAGGTGAAAATAGAAATTAAACTTCTCACAGTGTTCAAAATAGATAATATGGGTACTAATTTTTTTAGACTTTAGTGGACAAATAAGGGAAGCATTTCTACACAGAAGTAAAACGGGAAAGATTACTCTCTCTACCTGCATTCCTCTGATCAGAGTGCTGGAGTGTATCTCCTAGAGAAAATTTCCATTTGGTAAATTCTAAACTGCTTCAGAAACTCACTTGAAGGCTTCCTTGGGTTCAATTTAAACTCCCTCTTCCTCCAAGGCTTACTGATTTTATGGAAGTGAGAGATGCTTCAATGCCCTGACAAATGAAAGACTAGTGTGCTACTTTTGGAGATGCAAACACTGGCATAGCAGCCCAGAGGCCACGACCAGCAGTCAGATCAGTGAAATGCATCTTCTGACCTGTCTACCCCCACTTAGCACTTTAGTCAATGCCTGTATCCATGAGTACATTGATGAACATGCAGGGATGTTCTAAATAGATGATATTAACACAATGGGATTGTTGCTAGCTCTTGGTTGAAAGGAGATGTAGCTGTGGTTTGTAAACTTGAGGATGCCAGGTTTGGAAGGAGAGAGTCAATCTCTAAAGGAACAACATTTTTCCCCACAAAACATCAATGGGAAGGCAATTTTGCCTAAGACCTCACTTAAAAATAAGTAGATGTTTGACACCGAGTAGCAATGCTGAAGTGTTAATAACTTGGAAATGTTGCAGAATGAAGTTGTGCAATGTACTCTTACCTTGCTTCTAATTTAATTAGTGAGTTTTGATGAGGCTTTTTTTTTTTCTAGTAGGTTAAGAATGTCTTCTAACAAGACTAAATAGAAAAATTGCTAATACCAACAAAGCTGTGCTTTTCTATCATGTCAAAGATAAATTGCCAGTATTTCCTGGCAAGGACATGAAAGCAAGCAATCAAGCAATTATCTATATATGAACCACGTGTTTTGGAATGCAGGTGTTATACTGGAAACACTTGAAAAAAGATTATTTTCCATTACAACTGCTCCTATTTTAGCAACTGCTAGTCAACTTGAAGGATGTCCTTGATCCTCTAGTCCTTAAACAATGCACTCTTCTATCTTAGCTAGAAGTACATGTTGGAAAGGAATAGGGATGAAGAAGAATTGGCAGGAAAAATAATTTGACATTAACACAGAGGCATGCTGGGGATTGGCAAAGTAGCAATGCTTTTGCTTGGGATTCTATTTTTGCTATACATTTCCTTTAATGCAAAGAAGTCTGAAAATATAACTGTTTGAAAATTATTTTAAGATGGAGATGGACATCATTTGAACTACTTGCAAATAAACTTAAGTTTAATTTATTCTTCAGTATATTAACTTGGTTTTAATCACTGAATTCCACATGACTGAGTTCAAACGAAGATCATGCACCCCTGCTTCTTCCCTAAATTTTAATTTCTTTTTAGTGTGCTTCAAAACCTGAACTGCTTAGACACACCATACTTGACCTTTAAAACTACAGTGTCAGGGGAATCATGACAACTGGATGAAGCCGTACAATTATTTGCCTAAAATGTTTGTATAAACATTAGAAGCCACATATGAGCAGTTTGTGAGAATGCTGTAGCTTCAGAGGCATGGGATGCTGCTGAAAGCTGCATCTTCATGAATTATTAGTGCTACTGCTCAAGATGCTTGAATATCTTGCCTGTTTTCAGTGGAAGTTGATTCCACTTTGCTTGATGAACTCGGGAAATATTTCCTCTACTTTTTTCAGGCT
The DNA here is from genome assembly GCA_013397555.1 of Urocynchramus pylzowi. NCBI lineage: Eukaryota > Metazoa > Chordata > Aves > Passeriformes > Fringillidae > Urocynchramus > Urocynchramus pylzowi. Next base: position 100,441 of record VZRH01006237.1, read on the forward strand.
TGGGAATAAACATCCACCCAAGTACGTGTAGTCTGCTCTTATTTCCTCCTCATAATATCCACCACCATGAGACCACAGTTTTCCTTCATGATGCTGCAATTCTCAAATAAGGGCCAACATTCATCGTTTACTGAGCAATGTGTTCTGTAAAGAAAAATGCATGGCATGTATAGCAGGAGAGCTATACCTATGGAACAATTTCAAATATAGCTGTGCAGTGTTTTATTTGTATTTTATTTGGGTTTTATTTGTAACAGCTACATCACAGCCCTCTGAGCTGCCAGTGAAAAATAGAATTTAACCAGCACACTCTGTTAATATGTTGGAGCTGGCAGAAAAGTACCAGTGTAGGTTGGCATACTTACTGTGACAAGATAGAGGAACCTCTGTAAAGAGCAAAGAAAGGTTTTCTTTCTGTCAGTACAGAAGTAAACTAACAGAGAAATTAGTGTGCCTAATGCATTAATGCCATGGAAACCATTTGCTAAGGGGTTTAGACTTTTCTGCACACTTGCTAAATATCAAATGTGTAACTGGAGGGGCCTAGGAAGATGACAGGAGCTAAAGAAAACATAAAAGATTTAAGAAAAAAAGAAGCTTAAAAATTAAAAGAAGAATAACAAACTATAAACTATATGAATACCTTAGTTGTCAGCAGAGTAATTCAGTTTGAATACATCAACAGTTTTGTGCATCTCTTCAGATTAAATGTAAAATGTGTTCCAGGAAGGACTGTCTCCTCCAGTCTTAACCTAATGACTGCTGCCTCTTTGAAGAGGCTACAACAGAAGATAAAATACATTGCTGGACTGCAGTGATAATATTGATTTTGCTTTAAAAAATTTTAAGGTTGATAAACTGTACCCAGTGGAATAATTTAAATTGAGCAACAAAACAAAATACATTGTTTTAAATTGTCAGAGTTGACCAGTGGTAAATTTATGTTTCAGTGTTTGGAGAGCTTCTTCAAATTGCTGTCAAAGAAATAATTCTTCTTTGGGTTAATTCATCTTAAATTGTCTCAGATTAGCTAAAAAAAATAGAATCTCTGCATATCACTAGTCAGTGTAAAAAAATGATATCTTCTGGCTACAGAGCTTCCTAACAAAGGACGAGGGAACAGCCAGTGGGGTTATTGTCAATTCCTGAAGTACAGAGAATCCTAATAAGGATGTGTAAGGTTCCTTTGGTCTCTCAGTAGGCAGCTGTGTTCCTTACTTCGAATTTTTCTTTCCATGGATGGAAGAAGCATGGGCACTCTTACCACAAACGTGTGTCGTGAAGGTTGCAGGGCAGTGACAAATACTTGAGCTGGAGAGACCGTGGCCTTTGAAGACAACTGTGAGTGTGAGGGATAAAATTGAGCCATGAACAGTTTCTGTAACCTTTTGATAATTCACTGGCTACCCACCCTCATTAAAGCATTTAGGAAATGTGTATGGACTCAGTTTTAATTCTGAGCTGAAACAAGAGTGAAAGATGGAAGAAAAAAATTGAATGCATCTAAATGTACTCACCTGAATATGTAATTTAAAAGAGTAGTGAGCTTTATCCACCCCTTCCACACTACCCAATGAAAGACCTGCTCATTAACTAGTTTCATTACTGAAAGATCCTCTGGAGCATGGTCAAAAATCTGTGCTCTGATCATAATTAAGAGTGGGTGGGGATATGGGAGAGAGATTTATACTTGACCATGTATGCCATGAGAGATGCTCTCACTTTTGTGTTTAAAGGAGAAAAACGAACAAAACCCCACAATTCAAGCCTAGGGATGCTGTGCACTAAACCTAGGAAAAAGAGGAAATCATTCCTTCTGTGTTAGTTAAGTTGAATTAAGGAATTTAGTAATAGTAGTAATACTTAATAGTAATACTATTAAGGAATGTAAGGAAAATTGTAATAGTAATGAAAATAATTAGTTTCATTGTTTCTGTGAATTTCTGAACATTCCTTCATTCTAGGCAAGCTCTTAAAATACTTTCTCTTCCTGAATTTGAATATTTTATAAAGTAGGACAGTTGAAATAGGGAAAGCCAAGCTGTGAGTTACACTAGACATGATGTAAAGCTTTCTGCAGAAATATAGCAAAACAAAAAAATGACATGATTTTGTGTGGTTCAAAAATAACTTCTGTTCTCAATCTACTCAGCTTGCATTGCTACACTATCTGTTGCAAAACATAAACTCTTGGGGTGACATGTGTTATAAAGGATTTTCCTATCGATAGGAACAGGCCTGTGTGTTGATGGGGAGTCAGGGGGAGTCAGCTGTTGTCCTGCTATTCCTCTGGAGATCTTCCTCCAGCCCCCAGAAGGGGTGGCAGCTACGGGAGGAATAAAACTCCACAGAAGGTAGTAATCATGACCATACTTTTGAGTTAGTGAAAATCATTAATTTTTTTAAAATCAACTTGTTTAGAAAGAAAATTCTGGCTCCCTTCCCTCAGTAGGTTGCCCTTCACATTTATGGAGTCTTTCCTTATGATGAGCAGCAAGTGGCTTACCAAGCATATCCCCCCCTCCCTTAAATGTGAACTGGTTTTAGATTAGGATTCTGATGGCTTGAGAAAGAAACCAGCCAAATACACTGACTTTTGGACTTATATGAAGTTTGGTGGAGCCTTCTTGCCCTTTTTGGTTGAATAAGTGGGGAGGGCACATAACCTCTCCTATGCTGAGGTGACGGTCCATGACTCTGTACAAAATAATTGTAAATTAAATACAGAAAGCAAATGGAGAAAAAAAACAAACAAACAAACAAACAAAAAAGTATAGCTTAAAAATTATTTGGACTACAGCATAAGTTATTTTTGCCTCATTGCAGTACAAGTGTGATATTGAGACTACCAAATTGTACAAAGAGATTTCCAACACAGTGTTTAACATCAGTGAGCCAGACTGGAGGAGCAGTGTGAAATCATCTAATGATGCATGACATAAGATTTTGTTTTGTAGGGTATGTAAGCACTGTGTTGATGAATGTCAGAAGTTCAAGACTTACATGAATTACACAAAAAGAAGCTTTAGGTCTTTCTCCAAACAAAATTTAGACACAATAGTTGTTCATAGCTCTTTCACTGGGATACTCAGAGGCTGAATTCTGCAGTCCATTACTCAGGCAAACCACTTTCTCTTCAGTAGAATGTGAACCTGGTCCCTACAAAAACAAATCTTCCCTCTCATGCTCATTAATTTAGGCTTACTAAAATCTAAATAATAGACTCCATATTTGCCAATTAGCTGAAAATGTTTTGATTGCTAAAGACTTAACAATTTTTATGGATATGAACATTTCTCTTCCATACGAGTGAGGGGAAAAATGTGTTAGATGCCATAAGTGGGGAAAAAAATCTGGGTTTAAATATTTAGAAATTAAATATAAGTATGTATAATTGAGAGAAAAGTATGCTTATGATTAGGTTTGTGTTAATGAATCATCAAATAGCAAAATGTACTGGGTCAGGTGTAACTGCATATGTGTGCATATATATATATACATATATATATATATATATATATATCACACGTACACTTTAGTGTGTAATTCTAGAACCATGTTGGTTTGCAGATCAGATTCTCCACTAGATTTTTATGGTGATATTCAATTGATTTGGAATAATGGCACCATAAATGTTTGAATTAGAGAATTTAGGTGACAAATTAGAAATATTTGTGTGTAGGAGTTATATTGCGATGCTCACCCTTAATACAGCAGGCTGAATACTGTTCTCAGCATAGTTCCAGGGAAAAATGATTCAGACTTCTTTCTGAATCATAAGTTTTCTTCTCCCTTTCTCTGTCTACTCTTAAAGGCCAACATAAAACTGTAGCACTTGCAAAATAGGTCTTTGCAAGAACACTTTTTCTCCCCTTTTTTTAAATATCAGAACTGTTCCACTGAAAATACTTTCCATAGTCATACTTGGTTACACAATTCTTTTCCTAACTAATTAACTCATTGAAGTTAATTAATTAGAGGTGTAGACACATTCTCATTTATGCCTCTGTAGATGTGCTGCTGACCTGTAGCACTACAGTTCCCCTTTTGCTCTCCTGCCCTGATCAGATGCCAAAAAAGACCAAAGCACTGCAAAGCTCTTGTCCCATCAGGCTGTTGGGTAACACTGGGATTTCTGTTCTTTTTCCTCACATGATTGTGTCCTGCTTGAGAACACTCTTTGATTGCTACACCTAGTTTTTAACATCTCCCTGTGATTTGAATCTAGAATGACTCACTGAATGTGCAAGGTGTTTTATTTTCTTTGCCTCAGTAGCACCAGTTAAATCCGTCATATTCTGTATAATACTTTTAGATCACTGATGTTTCTCTTGTACACGTAAAAATAACACAAAGTGATCTTAGAAATGTGACTGTTCTCCCTTCCCTGTCAATTTGTCAGTGTCTAATAGAAAACACATTGTTGTTTCAGGTTAGGGTTTTTTTTAATGTATTCTGCTTATAAAGTAAACTGAAGGGAAGAAAGAAATGGAAATGCTTTTCACAAATTATGTTTACCTTCAAGCCATTCTGAGTGAAGGTTTTTATGCTGTGATTTGTTCTCACCCCTGGGGTGTATAGGCCTCTATCTAAATTTCCTAAATTTAAGTAGATTGTATTCAAATAATGAGAAATCAAACTTGTTAATCCTGTCGTTCCTTTCAAAAGAGCTCTGTGCTGTTCAGGGAATTTGGTGCAACTACTGGGTCCTGTGCTGGGGGCTTTCCAGCTTCTGGACTGCTTCTAAATGGTCCTCTTCCTTCAAGGGGTGTTGAAAGACTTCCTACTATGAGCTCATCTCTCTGTCTCTGTTCAAAGGGCAAGGATGATGTGTTTTAGAAATTCATGGATTTCTTGAAGTGTTGAGTCCCTGAGCATCTTTCAAATGAGCACAGCACTGCATATCCTACCCTAAGCATGTATATTTATTTAACTTTTGTCATTTTGAGACTTTCTAAAATGCTTAGGACTTCCTATGCTTTATAAATAAAATGTGTAGTTTTACATATGCAAGCTATGCCAGCTATGTCAGTGTTGTGCTTTTGGGAGGATAGTATAGTTTCTGCTTCTTCAATTCAAATTTCTCACAAGGGCAAAGGGATGGAGCAGGGAGAAGGGAAACAATACTGGCATTATCAGGCCTTCAAAAAAGGCTGAATTTGCCTTGTGTTTAGACTTGTGTATGAAGCAAATGTGTATTAACTTTTAAGTACCTTATTTTTGTCTATGATTCCATACTGTAGAAACTTGGGTATGTATAAGGATTGGGACAATCAATACCCTAAAACAACTAACATACTAGGTTTTATCAGTAGAAATCTAAAACACTGACCATTTTCTTGTGGTTTTCATTCATTTACTCCTGAGATTAATGCTTCTATTGTGATTTATTAATCAAAAATGAATTTGTATTTTAGACATTTTGTTAATAAGTTCATGCTTCCTGCCCCTTATGGCCAGGGTTCATGTTTCAGGAGGATACAGTACAGCAGAAAGGTTTTAAAGCAAATGCTAAGTGATTTCAGCATTAGAACCCTGAAGCTTTGTAGCTGAAAGTTGTACAGAAGGGATCAAATTCCCGTGGAGGATTACATAACCTGTTAGACCTGCTGCTGACAAAGGCCCTGAGGTAGCCTGCCCCTTGCACCTTGCTTATACAGAATCATACTTTTTTCTTCAGGCTAGGCAAGGCAAGGCAAAAGAGTAGTTTTTGGTATTAAACATCTATATGACAGTGCTTAAGTAATTTTATTTCTCTGGTCATGATATTAATGATATATTAATTATATATAATTAATATATATATTATACATGATCTATTTCTCTGGTTTTGATATTAATTTTTTCAGGCTGGATGCATTAGCCACAAAGCTGCTGAAGCAATAGCACTGGCTGCCCAGTCCAGATGTGGCACTGAGAGCACTCCCCTGCTGGTATTGCAGTAAGGACAGCTAAGGGCTGGGAGAGGTTCGTGTACAGATTTTCAGAGAAAATGGGAGTGAAGGGGAAAATCAACACTTCTGCCTGCCAGTCTTAAAAATGAGAAGAGCTAAAATTGTTTTTTTGGGGTGGGTAAATTGATTTTGTTATGGCCCCTGATTAGCATAATTGTGTAACCACCCTAACACATTCCTGTTAACCGTAAAAAGCTTTTTCAAGGGCTTGAACAAGTACATCTCAAAGTGCACTGCCAAATGGCTTTACTAGAACAAAAATCTCTGAAATCTTTGGTTAACTTTTACTGCAGTTGTGCAACTGATTCTGTGGATTTAGCTGTGTGAACTATTCCTCCCTAATCGCAGAAATGTGTATTTTGATGAATAATTTCTAACAGAAGGCAAAAGACAGGAAGGAGGAGTGATATACTTGTCATGTGGAGTGTTTAAAAAACCCAGGGAGACAAAAGAGCTGTCTTGCATTTATTTCACTCCACAGGTTTGCATTAGCAGGGACTTGGGAAAGTAGTTCAAGAAACGTGTTTGTGCAATGAAGACTGTTACCATAGCTGTTCTGGGGGGGACCAAGCTATTGCTGACTTGTTAAGCAGCTTTTACTCTTCAAAAGACAAAACTGTGTGGAGTCTCTGAGAGCAGAATCTTAATGAGGCTGCTACACTTGCACTTTTTTTTTCCCCCTCCTGTCAATCCTGAACCTTTGTAACATGTTGTGATCTATTGAGAGATTCATTTAAAATGTGGAAGATGGATGGGTCAAAGGCAGGGTTCTGGGTGCTCTCCCCAGTCCTTTGTGGTACTGTTGCACCAGAAGGTCAAGCAGAGGCATTGCCTGGCCCTCAGCTCCTGTCTGTTCCCAGGATTCCATTTCAGAGAAGATGTCTAGACAGTACTGCACATGTGAGGGATGCTGCTGATGATTTGTGAATACAGGAATTCTGATATTGTATGATGTTAGCAATAAAAATTAATTTGCAAAATGCATCAAATTAGTCTAGAAAACATTGAATATGTACATTTATTGCCTGGAGAAATGAGAAATCTGTCATCTCTTTGGAAATGTCAGTTTATCATCCTGATCATAGAGTTGCTATGATTTTCTAACTTGCAAAATGTAGTTACAGATTTCTGTGATTCTCAAGGTAGTCGAGGTACTGTAAAGGCCCTAATTTTTTTTGTACATCTTCTGATAGCATCAGGATCTGCAGTGGCTGCACAATTGTAAAGTGTTCATGGTACAGAGAAAGGTTGGAAGTAGAACATTTACAGATCTTTTCTGTGGAAATAGAGAAAGAATTTCTTAAATCCCTGTGTGTACTTTCTTTGTTCTGGAAGATAGGAGACACATATCTAGGTCTCCTGGAATATGTATGGACTGTGGCATGACTTGCTGGATAGATCATTTTCCACTGATACAACTGGAAATCTCAGTCTGCCCATCAGCAGCTATACCATAACATATGCTGAAGTGAGCTGGGTGTGGACTGGGTATTAAGCAGTAGGTACCATTTTTTTTTTGTTGGTTCAAGAATTAGGTAGCTAGTGTCACAGGTGGTATTTACACCCCTGCTCTATTCCTGCAGGGAAAGGCATTAAATCTTCCTATTGGTTCAGGCATGACAGTTTTTCAGAAGAGATATTGAGATCCTCCAATTTTCAGATATGACCACATAAAGTTTAGGATCAAATAAACTGTAAAAGAGATATTATCCAGAAAGATGCTGAAGTAAATACTAACAATAACTTTTAAAAGTAGCAATCTGATTGTGTCAGTGAAGGAATTTTGGCAATAGGTGGCAATAACTGCCCTGGTTCTGGCCAGGATGGGGTTAACTTTTTTGTAGTAGCTGGAAGTGGACATGGCTAGGACCCAGTGGTTATTCTATAGCCCTTACATTATTGGCAGGGGACAGGTACTGTTTTCTGGTAAGAAGGGGTTCCTTCTGGTCAAGAAAATGTGATGAAGGGAGCCATTGGTACTGTCAATTATCAGGTTTTTTTAATATGTGGATTGTATCTTTTACCCCTGTCATTAGTAGTGTTGCTGTGACTGTTTTCTTTTTCTTATCCCATAGCTATTTCCAGTAAATTGTTCTTATCTCAACCTGTGTTCTTGCTTTTGTGCTTCCAGTTCTCTCCATCCTGTCGCAGGGGAGGGAGGGAGACAGCGGTGTGGGGAAATCTCAGTGGTGACACTGAATTGGGGAATAATGTTCTGGAACCCCAACAGCCTTATTTGGTGCCCAGTGATAGACCCGAAGGGTTTGAGATGACAGATCTGATGGGATGTACCAGATTGAATTTAAGTCTGGTAGTGCTGTTTAGGCAGTAATGAGAAGGCTCCTGTGCTTGCCATGGGGCTTGTTTCCATGATTGTCAATGAGAGTCTAGTGCTTGTTAGTGGCTGTCACTCCTTGCTGTGGTGCTGTACCTCTTGTCACCTCACTGCATTGTGCCTGGGGATGTTTTGATGACAGCCACTCATGTGCCTGGGCTGGCAGGTGGCCAGGGTATGGCTGCTGTTTCTGTGTTGCTGTGCTGGACAGGCTGGGACTTTGGTCTGAACTTGAGTTGAAGGGATTGTGACTTATGAATGAGTAGACAACGGAGGAGATCCGCCTGCAGCCCATGGAAACTCCATGCCAGAGCAGGTGGCTGCCTGAAGGAGGATGTGGCCCCCTCAGACACCTGTGATGGAACAGGTTTGCTGGCAGGACTTGTGACTTCATGGGGGATGCAGACAGGGGCAGTTAGAGAAGAACTGCAGCCTGTGGGAAGGACTAGTGTTGGACAAGTGCAGGGAGGACTGTCTCCGGTGGCTGGGACACCACGCTGGAGCACAGGAAGCAAAGATTCCCTTCCAGCCTGTGGTAAAGGCCATGGTGAAGCAACTGTCCCTCTGCAGCCCATGAAACACTATGATGTGGACTATTCTGGGGGACTATAGCAGGAACCCTTTGTTGCAGCCAGGCTGAGGAAAAGGAGTTCATTGCAACATTAAACCAGATTAACATAGCCCAAAAGGACCAGGGGTGAGGATTGTAATGAAGGTACCTTTAAATTGTTGCAAGCCATGATCTGAGTTGTGTGTTACAGGAATTACTGTGACAGAAACCACAGAAGCATGTGGAAGATAAGCCTTACAAGAAGCAGTTGCAGTGCAGTAGTGACCTGACCTGAGCTGGCTTTGGTGCCCAGTAACTCCATGTAACACACCACCTCTCCTGTCCTGAGCGACCACCACAACAGAAACAGCCCAAAGACTAAATTAACTCAATAGACATTTTGTCAACATTTGTGTATTATAGTAAGGGAAAGGGAGCTGGTGGGTAATGAAGTTGTATTGCATAGTGTGGGGTCTTAGCATGATGTAAATAGTACAGGATAGGGATAGAATGTGCTGGATTTGGCTGGGGTAGAGTTGGTCTTCTTCACAGTGGCTGGTTTGGGGCTGTGTTTTGGATTTGTGCTGAACATAGGGTTGATAACACAGGGATGTTTTTGTTATTGCTGAGCAGGGCTTACACAGAGCCAAGACCTTTCCTGCTTTTCGTGCTGCCACACTGGTGAGGAAGTTGGGGGTGCCTGGGAAACTGGGAGGAGATACAGCCTGGACAGGTGACCCCAGCTGACCAAAGGGATATTCCAGACCATAAGAATTTATGCTCAGAATATAGGGTGAGGAGAAGGTGGTGGAAGGCAGGGACATTTAAAGTGATGGTTTTGTCTTCCCAAGTCGCTGTTACCTGTGATGGGGCCTTGCTCTCCTGGAGATAGCTGAACACCTGCCTGCCCACAGGAAGTGGAGAATTAATACCTTGTTTTGCTTTGCTTGTGTGTGTGGCTTTTCCCTGTTGAACTGACTTTATCTCAACCCACAAGTTTTCTGGATTTTACCCTTCCGATTCTCTCCCCAGGATCGTAGGGACGCGAGTGGCTGTGTTAGGCTGGGATGAAATCACAACAATAGCTTACATGCACTTAGATGTGTCACTTCTCATTGAAGACTCATATGAGAAAACTTATCAATTCTTTTCTTGTTCTGTGGTTGCACTAACTAAAGAAATGTTGGTTTTGTTTTAGACATTCATCTAGTAAAGCATCACAGTTACAATCCAGCCAACACACAGAAATTGTACAGAGGAAAACAGACTGAACTGCTATCTTAAGAACATTATGTAGACAATATATTTTAGGTTTCTAGCTAGAGCTTCACATAACCCTACCTTTTATTAAAAAAAAAAATCGATTTAAGAGGATTCCACTATATATCAGAAAAGTAGCCTGCATTGCGGAATTTAATAGGATTATCCTATTGATTTCATCTTTACAATGCTAGCTAGTATTTGGTACTTGTGAACTGCAGACTATTATGTGACTGAACACAAGGGAAGAGGGATTAGTTTGTGAAAGAATAAGCAGCTTTCCCTTAAACTTCCCTGAATCAAACATACACCTGTTTAGGTCTGTTTAGTAAATGCCAACTAACAAAATATCAGTGGCAGCACTCCCTAAAAATGGATATCTTCTTACAGTCACTTACTCAGTCTCCAAGTAGGAGGTAATCAACTCCCTTGTGAAGTCATATCTGCTGCTGTAATTCATCTGTTTACAGTTTCTTCAGAACATTCCACCTGCATGTCTTTAATTAAGAAAGGCTACTAAAAAGTTGTCTGGAAACCCATGTCATGTATTGATACTAATGTATCTCCTGGCAATAGAAAGTGCTTTTGGCTATTTTTGAACTTAATGGAATAAATGCCCAATTGAAATATGGTTTCCATAAAAGTGTTTTTTCTTCTTAGCTGAGAAAATAGTTTTATGCACTAAGTCACTTCCTGACACACCAGCATTCTCTGTTTATTATTATTATATTTAGTGACCATGGTTAGCCCTTCATGTTTGCAAAACCTCTTGACCTCTGATATCTGATACCCTTTGTGATGACAAGTATTTTTATAGAATGTATTGTGTAAAACTTTGAGGAAAAAAAAGCATTTTAAAATTAATTTTATATGAGATAGTAATCTCTTTCTTCACTTCCTCTTCCCTCTTCTCTGTACTGAAATATTTGTGTTTGGTACTCAAATCTTTTCCTCTATCTTTAGCACTGAAATATTTTTCTCTCTTTGGTAGTCAGGGTCTACTAAGTTGTTGCTTTCCTTTAGTTTTAGATGGCTCTGCTTCTAGAAGGCAGATGGCCAGCTGTGAAAACACCAGTTCAGCAGAGCTACATAGAACTTGCTAAAGATGAACACCAGCAAAATGCTGAGGTCCCAGATAACAAATTATACATCTCCAAGATAAACTTTGAATTTGCATTCTTCCCTGACTCAACAGCCTATGCTGAACTGTATCAGAGAAATGGTTGTAATGTCATCTTTACTCTTGAGGTAGTTGGCAACAAGTTAGTTATCTGTGGAACAATTCTCCTCTCTTTCCTTTTCAGTTTTGGTTGATAAATGAGGATGTGGAGATAAAGAAACCTTCAATAATTCACACATTATCCCATCAGCTTTACATTTCTGAAGGCTGCAGGTGATGGTGGGTTTCAAACCTTCAAGAAATGAAGAAGCAAAGAAAAAGTTGAGTAAGGACACCAAGAGTACAGTGGAACATGTGAAGAGCAAAGACCTGCCCGGTAGCTTTATCCAAATGCTTCCTCCCCTCCCAGCTGGTGTGTGCTGCTGTCAGTGGTGAGCCACTGCTGCATGGAAGACAGCTTGCTGACAAGCCATGCACCTTCAACCCCCCCCAGCCTGAATTTAAACCAACTTAATATCAACAGAGATTTTTAGAGCTCAAATATAAGGATGGCGATCTTTTGTTAAGTTTGGCTTTTCTGCTCAAGCAAAATCAGTTTCTCTCTTTTACTCTTTGGCTCTATCATGTCCTCATTCAGAACAAAGTGTGGTAATAGGAGCTGAAAAGAAAGACAAACCAGTGACCTTTGTAGTTAGTATGGATTAAAGCTATGTGCAATGTGAATGCTTCTGTAAATCTTACTGTAGGAATAATTTTTTTTTTTTTTTTTGAAACTAATGTTATTGAGAAGTGTCTAGTTTTTATGCTACTATATTGAATCAACATTTAAATTACTTTGAAAATTTGAGACTTTACTGAGTATCCTTCTTTGTGGCTGGCCTGTCAGTCCCACATATTGAATACATATTAAAAGCAGGCCAGGAACCTGTTGCTTTTGCACAGTAGCAGGAACAGCACATCAGTTGCTTCATGGGGGTTTTTTTAAGAAGTCTGTTTGCCAAATGATATATGTGCAATTAATGCTGATGATTGCTGCTAAATCTAATATGAACTGTAAGCATAAAGCCTCCCATTTCTGTCGAGCAAGAGGGAGGTAGTGCCAGGTAATGGCATTCAGTCAATGTTCTCTGTCTCATCAGTCAAGGAAAGGGTAGAGGGGACAGTGTATCATTGCTAGCTATAAAATATATCTGGAAACAATATGCCTGAGTGCATGGGCTCAGGGAGGACACTGAGAAAACATCATGAAGTTTATCCTGTCCTTTATATGTTTCTGGCAATGAAACTTGGATTTATTAGCAGTTTGTTGCTACAGTAAAAAGCATTCACAAGATTTACAGCTGAAACAATAGCTGCAGATGTTCACTTCTCTTGTATTTATTGAAGGTTTTGTTGAGCTCATGGCATCCTTTGAGTAATTGCCATCTGAGGCATGTTTTGTAACAAGGACTGTGTCAGAGTTCTGTGTCACCGTATTTCATAAAGTTCTATTAGGTCTTTAGGAAAAGGCAGTTCAAAAACATTAACAAAAACAAATGTGTAGGCAAGTGCTAAAGGTGATAACTAACTGGCTGCCAGTCAGGATTTATACATTTAGAGATCATCTTCTCAAGTGATGATGGGTTTTACATTTTACTTAAACACAGAATAACCATTGTTTTATTGCTGGAATGAGTTTCCAGAGTGTGCATTGAAACAGCCCAGAACATTCTCAAGCATTTAAAAAGAAGACAGAGAACTATATTGTAGTCAGAGGTATTTTCCTTTCCTTTATAGTAGAGTGAAAAGGTAATAATGTGTGTAAATTATGGTAATAGAATAACACTGTGTTTAGCTAGCTAGAATTCTTGCAGTATTTAAGACACACACTTGCAAAATTGAGGATCATACTGTTTGGCTGAACTTTTTAGAAGTTAGAGAATTGAAGGTAACTTTGTTTGAGTGTATCAAATGTTTTCTATTCAGTATCATTCTATTAATTTTTTTCCTCCTTTCTTATGGTTTTTGAAACATAAGTTAACCCAGAATCTGAAGATTAAGCTAAATCCATGCTTTGTACAAGTTGTTTCCATAAATATCTTGTATGAGGCCACAAAGTCTAGCAGAAGACCAGTTTTACTGTTATTGCACATGTCATTGATTTGTATTTAGTAGGGAATAAAAAGTAGAAAAATGATGTAATTTTGAAAACAAATACTCATAGAACTCATGTATTATAAGGAACATACTTTCTGTAGAGCTAATTTCAGAGCTCTTACTACTTCATGTGCATTGAACTTCTATCTTTTTGTAAAAAAAAGTCAAATTCAAATTTGTTTGGTTTGGTTTTTTTGAGTCTACCCATTTCAAAGTGCAGACCTTCTGACTTTTCTGATTTTTCCCATGAAGTGAACATGACTCTTAGAGATTTGTATCTTACTAACTCATTTGAATTGTGTGCTTAGATACAAGCCCCCTTCCTTCAGTATCTCTAATGGTGTTTGCCTTTACATTCTCTTTATCTGAAAAAGTGCATACTAAGGAGTAGTCACTCTAGTATTTCAAAGTCTAAAACACATTGTTGACTAACTCCCTACTATTTCAGACAGTTCATTTTTTTTCTGTCATTGTCACAGGAGAAAATAAGCCCAAAACTTAGGGAAGGAAGCTGAAAGACTTGATTTTAATCCTGTATATTGTCAGAAGTTTTCTTATCTTTGTCTGTTACTGGAGGATTAGACAGGATTTTTAATGGATATTTATTTTAGCAGCTTTTGGGTCCCCAGCTGAACCCCAGCACTGCTCTGGGAGGTGTGGCCAGTTACACCACTTCCAGGGGATCTCAGGGGCCCCCAGGGCAGCACTCAGCTCCTCAGGGGGAGCAGGAGACAGAAGACTTGGGAGCGAAGTTGAGCCTTGGAAGAAGGCAGGAAAGTAGTTTCAGTTTTTTGGGGTTTTGCTAACTGGTGAGGGAGCTCCCTGTCTCCCTGTCCTGGAGATTTTTTTTGTCTTACACTGTTCCCCTGTCCTGCTAAGAAGGGCAGTGAGGGTGGCTGACTGACAGCCAGGGCTAACCCACCACAGACCCATCTATAACCCTGTTTCTAAAAAAAACAGAACCAAACAAGCAACAAACCCCCACAACTCTAAACAAACAAAAAAAAAGCTGCTACTGAAAATGTAAAAGAAAAAAGTGCAACAAGAATGATGGCAATCACTTCTATTTCCTTTTCAGAAGGAAATGAAAATGGTGCTGTTTACAAATGCCAAGTAAAATGCTTCCAGCATTTTAAATAAGACTTTAAAATATTATATTAAAATTAGCACTTTTCACCGGTTTCTTTTTTGAAATAAGAAAAACACCAAGACTCAAGATAATTACTATAAATAAAATATTAAAGAGAAGTCATTTTTATTGCATTGCCTGCATTAGCAATGTAATAATTTCTTTTGAAGAATGCCATTACCTCTAGTAAATATTTAGTCCCTGTGCTTACACAAATCCAAGCTGACTTTATCTGAAATCAGTCGGACAGCCAAAGGCAGTAAACTGTTGATGAATGTGATAAATGGTATGTAATTATTTAGGCATCTTAGTACAAATCCATTTCCAAATAAAGCAAAGGACACTCAGTTATGGAGATGCTACAAGTCATCATTTTGGGGCTTGGCACAGGAATCACTAACTTCCATCCTGGGCACCAGATGGAATGTAGAGGAGTTTGCAGGAATTTGGTATTCCTGCAGCTGCTGTTAGGACAGGGAGAGGACATGAGTAATGCCATGCCAACAGTTTTCTAGTCCTCTTTCCCTTCTTTACACAGACCTCCTTGCACTGGTCCATTGTGCAAATGAGTTAATTCATGGAAGACCAATTTAGGGAAGCAGCCAGGTAACCACAGTCCTGCTGATGGTGGTGTATGCTGCTCTTCAGTTAAAACAAATGAAAGTCCTTCCCCTGAAATTGAAAATCCTGGGAGCCATTTTTCTGGCTAAAGATTTATTTATGTTTTCAACTTCAAGGGAAAAGGCAGAACAGAAGAGAGTTTTCTAGTGCAAAGTGGTGAGAGGGTAAGAAAGGACTCTCTCCACCTATGGAAAAGTGCAGACTGACAGTAGTGGCAGAGCACAAGCAGGCAGATGTGTCTCTGTTTAGGAGACAGGAATGTTGTCCTATGTGTGCAGGACCAGTTTTTATCTAGTGGTTCAGTTTCAACTTGTGCCTCCATCTAGCTTTGCTATTTTCCTGTTTAGAGTCAGCTGAACAGTTCCATTAATGTGTTGCTTTTGAAAATGGGAGGAGAAAAATGGTCTGTAACTATTGTAAAAGTCTAAAATTACTTATCTTGAGAATTTCTTCCAGTCCTTTATTCATAATCAAAGCATTTTCAAGACAGGTACAAGTCACTGTAGCCACATGGGTTAGATCTGCTTATGCTGTGAGGGCCTGGAGAAGATTAGTTCAGAGCAGCTTTTGTGTGTTCTTTCACTCTGCCATTTATGAGTGAATATTCATAGATCATTTCCATTCAAATATTTACTGGATTTTCTGTTTTCACATTTTAAGTCTTCATTTGAAATAATCAGGATAATTTGGAGAAAACATTTTGATTACAGCCAGAAGCTATAAGTATTTCACTATTTAATAAAATAATGCTGCAAGATGCAAATGATTAAATGGAACATGTTTTAGATACTTTAAACTGCATAACTTAAAATGACATATTCTTTCACACTCCCAGATGGAACAAAACCTTGATATATTGAAACCCATATTTTTTGTTTCTCAGTGACTAAAATGATTTCTTTTCATTTTTCCCTTTTTTTTCTCCAGTGGGATACTGTAGGAAATTGCCCTCCTTTGCTGAAAGCTAAAATACAAGGATTAAGCCATTAAGAAAAGAGGTAGGCAACTTGGTTTTCAGATTAATCTTTAGCTTGTGGATTATTTGTTTAAAGAATGATGCAGTCTCTTTAAATTATCTTGAAAGATCATAAAGAAATCATAAGTAATTAAGCTGAAAATAGGAGGCATCAGGGTCAGGTAATATGATTTAGGAGTATTGTGAATACAAGTCAAGTCTCATTGTACTTCCCCTTACTGAAAAGGTCAAGAGTGATTTTTGCTTAAAATTCTGAATATTTTCTATTTGAATAATGAAGACAGAAAATGAAAGGTATAAAAAAATTCTGGTAATGCAAATCAGTTAAAATGTATGTTTTCCTTCAGTGCTGTAAAAAGGTTTTTGTTGCAAGAACAATATTATTCTCAGAGTTTATTGCATCTGTATTCAATTTCTGCTGCTTTCCTTTCTGAAACACAAAGATCAAGCTGCATTACTGTGCTGTGAGAATTTTATCAAAATTGAATGCAGCTCTATATTTGCATCTTGGCAGTCTGGAAAGGAGGGTCACACATTTACCATAAGTACAAAGCACTTTGATGTTCTCTTTTGTCCCTGAGAAGAGGGCAGACTGTGTGAATGGTTTTGATAGCTTTTTCATGAAGAGCTTATGTGAAGCTAAACTGCAGACCCTGCTTTGAAGCAAAGTCAACAACGAGAACATCGATTTCCAGTTAAAAATGAGAAGATGAAATAATTAAAAATAGAAATAAGGTAAAAATAGGCTAGAAAAAGAAAAAAAAAAAAAAAGAAAAAAAAAAAAAAAGAAAAAAAAAAAAGTAGATTAAGGAAAGCAGATAAAAACATAAGTAAGATTAATTTGTGACTTGGGATCCTGGGCATTGATTATGGCTTTCTTATGTTCCTGGGATTTTTTTTTTTACAATGCTATTGAATGCACTGTTTCTGTGTTGGGGTGGGTTTATTTTTTTTTCCTTTTTTTTTTTTTTTTTAAACTGGTGGACCATTTGCTTTCAAAGTCCCAAGCCCAGCCCTGATTTTGTGTTCCCAGCTGGAGGTTCTATAACAACCTGAGACTATGTCCTCTTGGAATAGCGGTACATATGTCATGGTTATGTTTAGATAATACATCTCTACAACTAATGTTCAGATGTAATTTGCTGCCCTTACTGTCATCTTGTTTGCAAGATGACAAAGGGATAAATTAAATTACATGGATTCATTGACAGCATATATGATTTTTCAAGTGGTACTTTGACATAAACTTGTGAAATAACTAGTGGAAAGTAATTACGAAATTACCACCAGGAATTGGGAAATAGATAATTTTTCAACTAACTGTGAGAAAACTTGGAAAAATATGGGGTTTTTTTTAAATAAACTTTTACTTAAATCATCTAGTTAATATCTACTAAATACTGTAAAAGTATGAAGTTTAAAAATATTGTGAATATAGAAGAGAATGGTGTACATTCCTTGCTTAAAATTATATTGGCTGTTGAATAGTTGAACAGCAAAAAATAAACTTTTCTGTCCTAATCTGCTATAGTGGAGTCTGGGAAAAAAAAATAAAGGTAGAGGCAGATTTATTATTATAAAGAACAGCTGCTAAACACCTGCACTTCATCTCTCAGTACTTTGAGACTGAACCACACACAGAAGTATAAGGTAGTCTTAGGGATATTACAAAGAGAATCATAAGACAGATGGCAGCACTTCCCTGCACCTGCCTTAGACAGATGAGCAGCCTTTCTCTGGATTTTTTTTCTATTTCTTTAGAGGAAGGCATCTGGAAATTCAGCTATGTTTGACTTGGGCTTTTTAATGCTAGTGTTATAAGACACAGAAATTTTGGTAATTCCACTGAGGTCATCAGAACTATGTCCTTGCATCAGCAGAATATGATTTAAATATTTAAACTCCAGAAACTCTTGTTAATCTCTTTTGTAGGTTTTTATTTGCCCAACAAATTGTAGTAATTACACAAATTTTGTATAGTGGTGTAGGTTTTTATTGACTTGGAAGAATTATTAATTCATATTTCATAACCTTATCTCTGTTAAGATGAATGGACCCTGGCAGAAGGAGGAAAAGCATAAAACAGATCAGAAAATCTTTGCTGTAACAATAGTATAGGTGAACACATGAATAAATAGAATAGAAAAGCAAATAAAGGACTGAAGACATGAGTCAGAATCATGCAAATGAACAGATGCCCTGCAATGAATACAAGAAGAGATGGGTATTTAATTAAACAAACAAACAAATAAAGTAGATTCGGTTAAAAATAACACCTGAAAAGTTTTTTGGGTTCTTTTGTGGTATCAGAGCAGCAGGTGGTTTTATGTGGCAGTAGCTTAATTCTGCTTTGAAAGTATTTTGCAAAAGCCAGATTGTGACAGCACTACTTCAGCTGTCATGTATCCTGCTCCAAAAGTGGTCCCATTAGCTTCACTTGAATTGATGCTATGTTTCTGGTGGTTTCAAAGGGAATAGTTGTTGCTGTACAAACTTGAGAACTCCATCTGAGTATTAGACATGCCAGCTAGAATGGACAAGACTGAGAACTTGCAGGTCCTCAAGTATTTTTTACTTTAAACATGGTTGTTACTGCCCCACAGAGTGAGAAGAGTAATCTTGAACCTCAAAAGATATGCATCTTATTTTTCCAGTTTTGGAAAAATAAAACCAGCCAGACTTACTTGTTAACTCTAGTTCCTGTCCTGCCACTTAATATTATTCAGGTAAAAATGTTAAGATGTACCTTATTTGTCCACTGACTAGAAGCTGCAGCCCTTTGATTGTAAGAATAGAATATATCCAAATGAAAATGAAGGACTTGATCTTCCACACTACTGATGCTGGATGTACTTCCCTGAAATCAGCATCAAGACCACAGGAAGCTGTAGAAACCCTGAATTCTGTGGGTTGTTTGTCTAAAGAAACCCAATGACGAAGAATTTTGTCCTCGAGTTTGAAAGGAGGAGAATGCAAGTTAGGTGCAGTAATTTCCTCTCCTTGTGAGGTATATGCAATTTCCTTTTGAGCTCTGCAGTAGCATTAGAAGGGACCAGTGGTGGAACTGGATTTCAGGTGATGTGTGGTAGATCATAAGCCTCTATTAAACTGTGAGGTGGTGAAGCCTACTGGTAAACTGGTGGGACTGGCTAACACATGAGGAGTAGAGAAGTGAGGCAAAAGAAGCAGCTGACAGAACACGTGGCAGCAGCAAACAGGTAAAGCCAGTGTTTGCTGCACTCCTTGCTCCAGAGGATTTCAGAAACACACTAAAGCAAGGTTTTGCCTTCTTCACTGTGAAGCCCTCGGAACAGCCTCAAACTGCAGTAGCAATAGTAAGAGTTTGAGAGTAAAACAAGAAAATGAACTGTAGCAAATCTAAGGTCAGCATAGTATTACCTTAGAGTCCTTGGGAAACTAAGAAATTAAGTGACTGAGCGAATGGTTGCAGAGCATGACCTTGCACTAAATCAGCCCTATTTTCAAGGGAATAAAAGGTGGTAACTGCAAATACTGCTTCTATTTGACTTTGTGGAGAACAGTCATATGATGCAACTAAAAGTCATGCAGAACTACACTGTTCATAAATAAAAAAGTAATGAATTGCACTTAAGGAGAAGTTAAAACAGCTTCACTGATATATATGCAATGCTGGGCTCTCATTCAGTTCTCAGCAGTTAGGAAAGACAGCTTGATATTGCATTCAAAAACCAGATGAAGCCCAGAGCAGGAAAGAACAGAGGTGTGGAAGAGGGGAAGTTCTTAAAAGAAAGATGAAACTAACTCTTCAAATGACAAAAAAACTGGTGAGGTGAAATATGATGGAGATTTAAGAAATCATGAGAGTATAGAAAAGGTGAATGGGGAGTGATTGCTCACTGCTTCTGACAATGCTGGTTCTAAAAGGTGCCCAATGCCATTATTCAAGCGGCAGTTCTAAAGTGGAAAAATAGTATCTCTCTTCCCCCTTGGGGAGAGGTTAGTAATTTAAACTTATGCTTTCTAGAGGTAGGGAGTCCAAGAGAACAAGAAAAAATTTGGAAAATCCAGTGTCCATTAGAGACTATAAAACATCTTCCCTAAAACTGATTGTCAGGTGCTTGTATATTAGAGGGAGGGGGTCTTTGTCCTGGCACACGTTGCCTGTCACACTTCTGCTCTTTTCCTGAACACCTGTGAGTAACTTGTTGTTGGAGGTAGGATAACAGGGGAAGTAAACCCTTGTTCTGATGATGTAGAAAAGTTTCTCCTTTCATATATTGTAACTCTGTTTCAAAATTTAGGTGTCTTGAAGAAAAAAAAGTGTAACAAATTTCTTACTTAATCAGGGCAACTTTCAGAGTTACAGCTGATGGGAAGAAGTTGTTCAAGTGCACCTAGAAGAAGAGCAAGGCCTGGCCTTCAGCAGTAGGCATGGATCTAGTAGTTTTGGCTCTCTGCTGATACTTTGCTCTGTAAGTACCTGAATTTCTTTGGTAACTGCATATGCTGTGAAACTCTGTGACGAAATGGAGCAAAAGCTGAAATTAAAGCTCTGCAAATTGCCTGGTTTACTGAGTATGAATGCTTAGACCTGGCAGCTCTGAACGTCTCTGATCCAGATTAAATTGATTCACAGTGAGCCTGAACCATGCTGGTTATGACTGGGAACAGTGTGAAAGTGCATCAGCTTTTAAAAGGTACTGCAGGGTTAGGAATAAGATATAGCACCAGCTGTAGCCCCAGTTAATCAAAAGTTTCCAGACCAATGGGAGTGCTCTGCCATCTAAATAGTAGTTCAGTGCCCAATGTAATTTGTGGCTTTATCCCTGTATTCTAAATAACTATTTCTCTAATTCTCTCACTTCAACACTGTCCCAGCATATATTGAAAGAAAATTCTCTCAATGCTGTTACTTTCTTTTCTTGTCTTCAATGGTGACTTGGAACACCTGAACAATAATCAAGTTGATTGCTTCCAATCCTTAAATTAAGTAAAAGTTTAAGTTCTGGTAAAGCAGATAGCTGGGAAAGATTTTTAAAAATTAGCTCTCTGCCACTTCTGTCTTCAGTAGAATGACTTGTCAGTGAACTTCAAAACAAGAGAGTCTCTTAAACATCCATTGTTCTCTGCTTGTCAGAGACCTGTTTGCATCTGTGACTACATGTCTTCTGTCACCCTACCCAGCTGCATTTGAGAAATGATTTTCCCTGTAGTATGTATTCCATGCTGTAGTATATATTCCATGTATTCCATGCTGCTCTTCCCAATCATCTGTAATAATCCTACAAGTTCATCTGATGACTCTATTATTAGGTAGGGATTACACTATTATTAGGCTTGGGATAGCCAAAGATAACTATTAGAATGAGAAGATGTTCTCAGTGATAAACCAGCAGAAAACTGTAGGGACATCAGGTTTATCAAGACTACTATTGTCACCTGGATTTACACTGCCATAAAAAAAAGCTTCTTGTTTTGGATCAAAAATTTGTTAATGGACTGTAAAGACAGGAATTCTAAACTATTCTATTTTTTTTTTTTGTAGACAATTCTCTCTGTGTATACAATTCACATGTGTTTAGCTATTACATACTAATTTTTTAAAACATGTTTATATTAGTGGTCTCAAATTAAGCAGATTACAGGGTTTCACTTTACTTTCACAAAAATAATGTAATATTCTTCTAAATTCTGTGGTTTGCTGTTATATTGTTTACAAAATCTGTTTTCCTAATTGACGTGCTAAGTCAGGCTTTTGCATAGAGGCCTACAGAATAAAAGTTAAGTGCAGGTTTATGCTAACATGCAATTATTTTGCAGGCTAAATGTTGAGGTAATACTTCAAAAGGAAAAAGTAGAATGAAAGGAAATACCATAATGAAAAACTCAACAGAGTGTAATACATTTTCTTTTGTTTTGCCTAATGGTACTAAAGACATGAAACCTTTCATGCATTGATTCTACTGTTCTCTGGCTTCAACAGGGATGTAACTTTGTTGTAATCTTTAATTTCTTTAATTTACTTTCTGATAATTATATTAAGATGCCTATGTTGCCTTATTCTCTGAACTAGATAACTAAAGAATAATTTTTAATTGATGGAAGGTATATTAAAAAAAATGTAAGTTATTATTATCTACTCATGAAATGCAGGTAAAATTCTTAAAACACATGCATTTTCTAACTAAGATCTGCTTTTATATAATGATATTTTTAAAACATATTTCAAATATGTTTTGAAACACATCTCAAACACAAAACATTTTTTTTCCTTGATGCCTAGTTTATATTTTTCAAATGTGATTTTTTTTTATAAATGGCCACTGAATAGTATTTTCAGAAAACCTCACTTTATTTACATTATAAATGTCTACATTAAAATTATTTAAAGGTCATTCTCAGGCTAGCCAGTCTCATTAATTCAATAGTAATAGATGACATAAACTCTTATTCATCAGAAGAATGGATTTAGATATTTGTCTACATTCACCAATTCTTCTATTTAGTATTCTTCTTTGTTCAGTTGATGTGGAATAACTTAGACCATCTGAAGCAAAGTATATGAGTATATAGCAAGCAGAACTACTGTTTAATTTTGGTTTTGGTTTTTTTGTTTGTTTTAATATTTTATGCTTGCAGCAGCACCCAACAGACCAAAAAGTGTAAAGCTGATGTAAAATTGTCTTACTTTGTCCTCCCATAGCTTCCTCCTTAGTAAAGAACTGTGTAGCTCTACAAATTAAGTAAGAGAGCAGAAGTCATGGAAAGCAGGTCTTGATTTCTTAAGAGGGTGTGAGTTACTAGTGCTGTGGTAGTATATAAACCTTTACTTTCCTTATAAAGAAGGTTTTTTTCTGAAGAATTTTTAGAAGCTGGGATTTGATCAGAGAAGTAGCTGGTGGCCCTCGCAGTTCAGTGTCACTGTTAGGGTGTTTTTGGAGCTTCCTGCTGTGCTGTATGAAAGCTGTGTTCACCTCTGAAGGTAGGAACTTGTTAACACCTGGACCTGCTGAATGCTCTCTCACACAGCAAAAGGACAAAGGTTTGTGCACCCCTTCACTGAGGCTGGTGAAAAATCAATTTCCCACTTGTCACACAATGGTCTATAGCTATGGTATATAGCTGAAAACCCAGCACAATATCCAAAAGGGCATATTTGTGTCCCCTGATGTCGTTCTGGTTGTTAGGAGCAGATGCCAATGTGTGCCATGTCCCTCTTCATCCTTAGCTTGTCCTTTATCTTGATTGGTAAGGGGTTCTCAGAGCCAGGAATACATCCAAGATCCCTGATTCCCAGAGAGAGTTCTGCCCAGAGGTATTTCACATGCACTCTATTGTCGCTGTTGAGATGGACACATGGCATACACACTTGTGCAGTGACAACAATGGCTTCTTCTTTATTACAAGTTCTTAACTTTCATACCCTTAACAAAGCGTGACCTTAAGCCATTGGTTGTATCAAAACAGCTTATTATATTCATTGGACAAAGCAATAGCTTATTGCATTTCATTGGTACAAAGCAATTAAGGTCAATAATTAATTGGCATGAGTTTACAACAAATTATTAAGGCACATATGCTGCTCACTAAGGCACATATCCTTTAGCTGCAAGTATCCCTCATGTATCTATTTTATCAGTTTCCGTGCTAACGGCTGTCACAATCCAAGACATTCCTCTCTGTGCCCCAAATCCCAGACAGGGGTCTGGGCAGCCCTGGCAGGAAGCCAAAAACACCTGGGGCTTTGATTTCAGCCCATGGGACAAATTACCAACCTTATATGAGGAATCACAAGTCACAAAAGTTTAGACAACACAGTAACAGTAGTTAGAGGGTGAAAGGAAAAATTTGGGATTTGGTACAGGGGGGTCTAAAACCCTAAGATGGAGGGATTGGGGCGTGCCCTGTCCTTCTTCCTTCTTCTTCCTAACATCCATCTTTTAGGTGATGCTGGCATTTTTAGATTGGTTCAGAGTAGAAAGTCACTGTCTAACATAGGTGTTAGGGATTGGTACACAATTGTAAATCTCTAATACGTAGTTCATAGTATAAAAGATAGCACCAGCCCCGTGGGAGGCAGTGCGCCTTGGACTGGCCTGCTGGCCAGAGCTCGGCGGGTCAGACAGAAAATATTTTAGAT
Organism: Urocynchramus pylzowi; assembly: GCA_013397555.1. Taxonomy (NCBI): domain Eukaryota; kingdom Metazoa; phylum Chordata; class Aves; order Passeriformes; family Fringillidae; genus Urocynchramus; species Urocynchramus pylzowi. The sequence goes on from VZRH01006237.1 coordinate 124,644, forward strand.
AAGAGACAGTAAACATCACTGAGAACACGAGCAGAAGACTCCTGACTCCTTCTTGGACAGCTGGGTTGGGAAAAGCGGCTTTCACCAACATCTTGGGTCATCTCAGAGAGCAGAGAAGACCCCGACAAACGACCTTCTTTCTTCCTTGCTATGGATAAACTCATATTTTATCAATTTCTTCTTCTGTTAACTCAGTTGTTTGGCCTGCAGACCAGCTGCTAAGCCTGGCCACACTCTATGAAGCCTCTGCCAAATGGGACATCCCAATTTTTCCCGCTTTCATGCTCTGCCATTGTGTGTTGGCCCAGCTCAGGAGAAACTCAGTGGCTCTCAGGAAAGTGAAGAAACACAACCTCCTGTGTCCCTGATAGAAGCACTGCCATGTCCTTCTGTGGTCCATATCCTGATGTGCTTAATCCGTGGAGCAATAACAAAAAATAACATGGAATCTCGCTGCCTCTCCCCATGTTGTTTTTCATTTTCACACACAGGCATATTATCTACACACATACTTGTGCTCAGGAAGACAAGGAGAAGGAAAATTACTGTATTATATTTATAATAATACCAAATTATATTCACACTGAGGATTGCTCTGCTTTATATAAAGTACTTCTCACATTTGAGGCTGACCTCTGGTTTTAATCTAGAAATGTTTGTTCGTATGTTTGCATGATCTTGTGATCTTTCAAGAACTCCTTGTACAGTGCTTTCCCTTTCGATAATAATAAACATTTGTTCTCTTCTTTTAGTAATGATATAAGAAAAAACCACTAATATTATATGTTTATTAATTTATACTAACTCTTGGATTTATTTTAGGCCTAAGCCTACAAAATGAATCATGCAGCAGATGTTGCTTTTTTGTTACCTACAGTAGAAGTCAGGCTGAATAACTACAGGAGATAAAGAGACAGAACAACCTACGGATTGTATCTTTTTTTCTTCCTACTCCTTGAATTATTTTTGTTTGTATGGTCATAGACCATATAAATGTTTAATGGAATACTTAAAAATACATTTTAATACAATATGATTGCATTAAAAACTAAGAAGAAATTTTAAAAACTAAAAGACTTCATGCTGCTGAAAGGTAGAGTTTAAAACACAGTGGATATGTTTGTATTCTGTATTTTAAAACAAGCTGACTTGTTTTATACTATGAGGAATCTGCAGACTAATTGAAGTGAATATTCACTGGAAATATATTAAAAATATCAGCATATTCAGTAATTTATGAACTATATCTACTTCTAAATTCTAATCAATTCTGCAGAATGCTTTTATCATAGAAAAGCTACTAAATACACTTTATCAAATGAATAGATACCTTTTTTATCCTTTTTATTCTTTTGTATATGTTGAACGATGATTATAGCGCAGTTAACATTAAAAATATATTAGTAATCATAATGCAGTAAATTATGCAGGTTACAGAATTTGAACTGTTCAGGCAGTGGATTTAAACAAGACTCTTTAAACATGTATTCATTCACCTTTTAAGATTGTATTTAGTCATGGAGTATTACTATCTGAAGCTTTCCTGCATTCTGTTCTTAAAGCCTATAATTTCCTGCTGATGAAGTTAGCAATTAAAATAAAATTCTAAGGTGTTCACAGAGACAGATTGAAGAGTCCATGAGAAGAGTATTTGGTCTCTAATTGCTTTCTTTTTTGAATTGTCTCCCAAGTAGCTTGAAGATAGTCAGGTGATTACATCTATAATTCAGCCCCTGTAAAGCAGGAGCTAATGTGTAACTTGTATGTGTTCTCTCTCTACACAGGGACTGTACCCCATACAAGGACATGGGGTAAAGGCTGTATCAGAAATAAGCATCTTCTGCTTCATAAAGCAAATTAAATTTTTCACAAAATTTATGAAAATATATGCTACAGAACCAAGCCTTGCTCCTCCATAGTCTTCACTTATTGAACGTAAAAGTGAACAAAACTAGAGGTTTAATTATCACTATCTCAAGCATTTTAAATGCAAGCAGTATTTTCCTATTTAATCTTGTTTGTCTTTAAAGCTTCTTCACAGCCATGGGACTGGACACCTCGCTGATTCACATGAGAATCTTGTATTACTTTTTCATGTTAATACTCTGGTTCTTGGCTACACTCAGCTATTCTCCCAGGATGTTCTGACTTGCATCTGATCTGTCAAAGTCCCTACGAATATGTGAAGTAAGTTCACCTCTGTACTGAGAGAACTCACTGAAAGAGAAGGAGAACCAAACCCTCTGTGCATCAATGCTATGTGTCATTTAGCTAATATAAATAATCCAGAATTTATTGCTTGATAGAAAGGAAAGGTAAAAACATGAAATTAATACTTGCCCTGGACTTCAGATCCATGTTCCCCTGTATGGCAAACTAAATTGCACCTGCATGACAATTCTGAAATAAGAAAGGAAATACTTTGTTATCTATGTTGAAACAAGGTTTAGATTTTGGTATATTACCATTTTTCAATTACATTTCTAACTTCCATTACAGAATTCAGTTTTACTAAATTCATAAAATTTTACCAATGCATTTTTTTTACTGGCTAAACTTTTCACTTATTAATGATGGCATGCCTGAGGATTATTCAGTGTTGCCTGTTAATTTTAGAAGCTTTTCTATTCTGCTGATACATTTTATCATCATGAGACCATGCTTCATCTTGAAACCACATCATTTAGGAAGCATTTTGGTGAGGTCATCCTTGCTTTCTTTAAAGAAGCACACACTACTTATACAACAGTTCTCTTCAAGCTTCTGCAACTTTGCTCCTAGAAAACACAGTCTCTCTGCTCTACTTTATGTTAGTGTTCATGGATTTTTCCCATCTGCTCTTCTTGCACAGCTTGCTTATTCCTTTCTTGTGAGGCATATTTAAAAACTGCAGGCATTGGAGTGTCATCCCAGGCTGTGCTGGCTGGTGACCCTCTTTCCTGTAAACTTTGAACTGGCCACATTTTGTTTTGCTTTATTTTTTTTGGGGGGGTTTTTGTCTTGGTTTTATTTTTTGTTTTTGTTTTTTTTTTGTTTTGTTTTGTTTTGTTTTGTTTATTTTTCTACTCCATCCTTGATTCCACCATGAGTTTCAGAGGTTCCACTCCTTATTTCCTCATGGCATCAGAGAAGGCATCCTGCATTAGGCTTTTTCCACTCCTGGTTCTTAACTGTGAGCCTCATGACGGAGGCTGACAATAATAAAACTGTTTAGATGGAGTCCCAGTGAAATAAAAAAGAGGAAGGCAACAGACTTGACCAGATCATCAAAAAGTTTGTAATTCTACCTATTCTAAAAAATAACATGAAGAGAGTTTTCTTTCAGAGAGTGTCTTGTTGATTTGAAATTTTATGTCTGTGTTGAGCTTCTAAAAGTTTCTTAGTATTTGTTTTTGAGTTTTAACAGCAAAGAAGAAGGAAAAAGTCCCATGTTTTATAGTTATAATAGAAACCAATGATAAAATTAACTGGAATTTAGGAAAAGTGTTGAGAACTTTAGTTGTACACTTGTAGAAAATGTTCTGGTTTATATGGTATGTTTACATTTAGAGTGATCCAATAGTAATCCCATGTAAGAATCACTCCTTTGCTTGATTTGTGTAGGGATGCTGAAGATTTTGTGCTACAAGATTATTTTTAAATAACTTTTTGGCACATTTTAACTAGCAAATAATATTTACTAGTTAAAATGTGCCAAAAAGTTATTTAAAAACTGCAGCAATAGTTTTTAAGCAACATACAAAGTTTAACAACATACAAAGTAGCATTGTAATTTATGGTTTGGTTTTTTGCTTAGAAACCTCTGAATATTCCACTCTTTTATGATAGAAAATGTAGAGCTCTTTAGAGGCAACTTTTCCAAAAGTTTCAATTACCAAATAAGTGGGTTTTTAAAAATTCTGTTGATTCTTAAATGAAGATTATTTTTTTCTGAATATGTTAATATTCTGGAGAAGATTTACACTTGTGGCAAGTGCTGAGATTGCACACTCTGTAATAGGGTTACAAAATTATTTTCTTATAAGCCAAATGCAAGTCTATTCATTTGCAAAAATGAAAGCCATTAAATATTTACAAGCAGAGAGAAAATTTAGATTGAAGAACAGCAAGGCAAGTTTTTAAAGGATTTTTTGGTTGATTCCAATTACAGCTTTATAATAAAATCATACTTTGTGTTGTCCATATATGTAAATTAATCAGGATAATTATATTATGAAGATTTACATGCCCTTTTTATTTTGTTGTCAATTGTTTTGGCTCCCTGAAAAGAAACTTTGGGTTTATTTCTACAAAACAGAGACATGTTAAACCAAAATGGTCTTTTTTGGATCCATAAATTGTTCTTCTGACTGCTACCAGACATGCTAGAAAAAACAGTCAATTTCATTCACAAACAGATCATTAGGAAGAGCTGGTTTGCCTTACTTCTAGATTTAAGGAATATCCTGTCTTATGTGCTGCATGAGAATGACTTCTATTATAAGCAACCCTTCTGTGGTTAATCTGGCAAGTTAAAAAAATCAAGTTACTTTTTGTCAAAATGCTCAAAGATTACTCAAAGAAGTGCAGAAATAAACTATGCGAATTGCTGCAACATTGGATTATTGCTGCTCAGATTGGTGCGTTTGGATTTTTTTTATCTAAAATAACATAGTTTTCTTCTATCTAAAAGATTAGGAGAAATACCTCAGATTGATGGAATTGCCTGTATTTTACATGTTATTGAACACAGTTATTGTTCAAGTAATAGGCAACTTAAAGTACTGAATCAAAGGAGTTCCACAAAGAGCTTTGAGAGAAAATGTAGAAAATCATGACTTGTGCAATTAAGGGAAATTTTTTTGAAATGCAGTGAGACGATAAGCTTTCTTCTTTGAGGATGTTTCAATATAGAAAGAAATTAGAGGTTTCCTAGAAGCACCTGAGTACCCCACCCCATGCCTTCCAATATTTATGTGCAGGATTTTTATTATATCCACTATTTCTGGATCCTTTAAGTATGATGAAACAAGGTAAATTTTGTGGAGAGAAATGAAAGAAGCAAGATACATCCAGATTCTGTCATCTTTATTGGTTTTGAGTATCACAGGAATGAGGGCAATAGACCTTAGCGTTATGGTAAATGAAATACATAAAATGGAGTGTTAAAAGGGTAATGCTTTAAAAAAACAACCTCAACCAACCAAACAAAAAAAGTGTGTTTTTCTAGTTCCTTTCATTTTAAGAGCCAAGTGGAAAAAATAAACTCTTCAAAATGTTCAGGCTGGAGCTGATGGGGGAAGAAGGTTTTTGGGTGAGCTTTTCAGGTGACTCAGGAGGCAGCAGGTGGGTTAGCTGAAGCCCTGGGCTATCTGGCCCTGCACTTGGATGCTCTGGGGATCCCATTTCTAACTCCAGAGGAATGGTTTGGTTTGATGAATGTAAAAATAACAGAGTATGGGTTTAAGTTTCAATTTATTAAAATGTTCACAGAGTGTCTAAAATTCCTACAGGAGGGTGATAATATTTATTAATATTTTTTGTGTTAAATATTTATTCCACCCTTCATGTCTTTCATTGGTGTTGAGCACATTGAAGTTATTTTCCTTTCATTGCTTCTTTCTTCACCTGAATGGATTAATTGTTATATATTTTTTTCCATCTGAAGTTGGTTGTCTAGTCAAATTTGAAGATTCTTAGGGTCTTTGTGGCTTATCAGATGTTGGTATATTACAGAAATGATAGTTCAGTCTCCATTTTGCTGGAAAAATAAATTGTAAATAATTAATACTGAGTATATCTTCAACTCCAGAAAAAATTGTAGCATTTTCCAGTACTAGCACCTGCAGATAAAGGAATTCTTATATGTACAGGATATTGTTTTACACAGAAGCTTGTTACTTTCACAGATGGTTACAATATTGCTGAATTTTTTCTGATAATTATTCATGCATAAATTTGTTAAGCATATGTCAGGGAGGATAGTTTTTTTTTTTAGTATTTGTGTATTTGTCCTCCATTGCCAAGGAGAACAGTAGATATATGCCTATGATAGGGAGGCATTTTGCAGTGGAAAAATTCAATTTGCTTGGTATATACATTATGTGATTTATAACGAGTTTCATGACAAGTATAGCTACTGGCTCAACTGCTGTTCAAAAAAAAAATCAGTTCATTAATCAATATTCATTTTTCATACAAAAACATTATTATTTTTAGGCATCTAAAGGCCATGAATACCCAAGAGTCAACACATTATTAAAACTGTTGGGTGTCACACTCATCCATTTGTTTCAGTTTAAAGGCTGACAAAAAATTTCTCTGGAATAACTGGATCAGAATTCAATGTGCCTGTTTGCAACAACAGAACACCCTAATGATAAAGTGCAAGACTATGTAATAGAAACGAATGAAGTGTAAAATAAAATAATAGAATAACATGACAAGCTAAATGCTTTCTGCAATGCAGCATTCTTGAAAGTGAGTGCATCATAAAAAAAAAGAAAAAGTTACTTAGTTACTTTCATGTTTCCTAATTTCACACAGGAGATATTTCTGATTTATCATCTACCTCTTTGAACAATATTTTGCTGTTTATCTGGTTTAGCAGATCTCTGGATCTGAAGTTCAGGATTTAGTAAACATGGTAGCAGCCATGGAATAAATCTGAACTCAAATATGCAGCAGTTTGGGACTAAATATTTTGTGTTCTTTCTCTTAATATATGCACTATATAATTGTCAGTGTATTTGCACAGTTTCAAAAGAGAGGCTTAAAATCACTCTGAAATTTCAACTTGACAGCTTATTTCAAGTACTCAAAAGTGCAATATGTATTTTCTGCACCATGCCATGTTGAGGCTCAAGCTTAAGCCTGCAAAGGTGAGACCCAAAAGTCACAGTAGGCTAAGGAATAATGAAGGAAATGCTGTGTAAGTTGGAAAATATCTACAACCCCAGCTTTACCTCACCAGTTTTGAGGTCACTAGTCTCTCTTTATACCCAATTAAACTGTGGTCAGCCTGCACAATTAGTCTACAATTAAGGAAATGAGGCGATCTTAATAAGTGAACAGGCCTCTTGCCTTGAAGCTCTTCCACCCTCATTTGTGGAAGATGACAGTCAGCACTGGCACTGGGACTGCCTCTTGCAGTTGAAAATTCTGTACTTCCAAACATGTGCAGCTCCACAGCAGGGTAGAGGGAAGTACAGGTGACAGCCATGGGGTGAGGTTTGCCTGTTTTTGGCAGCACTGTGCATCTGACTCTCACAGACAGGTCTGAGACCTGCAAAAGCAGTAGATGTGCAGTCTGGAGGGTGCAGGGGGCAACAAGGAGACTTCTGAAGTCCCCCATGCTTCATGTTTAAGATTCTCTGTGAATGGGCAATGAGGAATTCTGATGAAAACCAGATTTGTTTGCCATCCAGAGCAATTTTCTCATCCTTCTTCTCATCCTTTTGCCCCCTCTGAAATGGAAAACCATTGGTTATGTGGCATTGTGCCTGGGTCTAAAATAATGGGGATTCCTTCCCTAATAGCCACAGGTGGTCACCCTGTAAGTCAGAGATTTGATTACCCATATCATTGGCTTAGCTTGCATAGCTGCAAATGCTATTAAAGATAATAAAATTACCCAACCTTTACATCACTGTGCTGTGGGCAAAGGAGATTGTTCTCAGCAATCAGCATTTATGTCCAACCATTTGACACTTGTGAAGCTGTGCTAATGGCTTTCTATGACATTTTTGAAAGGACAGCCATTTGATCAAATGACTAGATATGTACCTAGGAAAATGTAACATTCAAATATTTGGGAAAAAATGGAATTACCGACTTTGTTATAAAATTAAATTAGTAAACAAGGCTGTGCAGGTTTTAAGTGCAGAAACAGATCTCTTGCTCTTTCTTTTCACAGCTCAATAATTCGCTGCTGTGGACTGAAATTGGACCTGATGGTGTGATTGGATTTGCAGAATGATATAGCTTGTAAGGCTTCAGATTAATAGAAGAGTGAAATGAAATTGCAAACAGGTAGACAAAATAGGCAAGAAAGGCAATTCATTCCTTTAATTACAAGAAGTATGAAGGAAGAAAAGGGTTTTATGGATGATATTATGGACCACTCACATTGCCCCTGACATATGTGATACTTCTACCAGGGGTGGAGTGGACATCAGCTCCAGGGAATGGTACAGCAATGATCCTATTATCTTATTGCCTGGAGTCACACATTACTTGTACTCAGATTTTGCTCAGTCTCTTTGAATAAAAATTGCTTTCTAAAATTATTTTTAATATCTGACTGATATAATGTCCAAGCCATGGCCTTTTAAGTGATACTTCTCTTCCTCCCTAAACACTATGTGTTGGATCAGAATGCTTGCGTGATGCTGGATGTTTATTCTGGCTATTCCATGCTCCCTGAAAAACCTAATATCCAGTGTATGCCTGTAAAAACCTAAATCATTCTTGTATGTTATAGAATAATATTTTAGATCAATGAAGGTTTGCTCTTTTCTATCAGTGCAGATAATTGAAATATTTAAGAGTACAGGAGCAACATAAATAGTATTCATTACAGACAAATCTAATTTTACCTATATGAGGCAGTCAGGATTATGGTTTGATTTGGAGTCTCATCCTACTTTTATTCATTTGACTTTAACAGAAATCACCTTCTAGTCATTATTTAATCCTGAACACTAGTAGTACTGCTAAGGTCAGCATGTATTCCATAGAAAGTGAAGTTAATGCTAGAAGTGAAAGTTCTCAGAAATTACTTTCCAAGTGTTAGCGAAATAAGTGAGGAAAATGATTACCACCATATCAATTTGTAACTTTTAAAGCACTTAGAATATGTAAATATAAAGCCATAAAATATGGCTGTTAATACCATGACTTCTAAGTATATATGATAATGTAATTGAAAGGTCAAAGAGAAGACCTCTTCTTGTAAATACTTAAATGAGAAATCTTTGCTCATGAATTATTCTTTTTAGGTGAGCAGGAATGGGCATTTCATTAAGTATTGCTCATGGGAATAAGCACTGCAGGATCAGACCTTCAGTACTTCAGTATATTAAGCAGGAACTCTATAATGTCACTCTGATAAATTTTTTAATCAGTTTTTTGTGATGATCTGGTTAGTTCCCAAAGCAACTGGAATAGAAATCAGTCCAATTCCAAAAGGCAATGTAGATCTGCTTCAATTACTGAGTGCAATACCATTAGTCTTGGTTGTAGTACCAAGTTGAACACTGCACACTGTGGAAAAGCAGCTGATTCACGATCCATGAGAAATAATTCCACCCCACAGGCTGTTTTGACATGGAACTATGCCAGTGATAAAATATAAATCTGGTGTCTTAGTTGCTGCTTAGATTTCCATCTCTTTTTCTAATGACTCAAGCCTTCCTGTTGGGTATTTCATAAATTTCTAATGTTCTAATGTTGAAATCTTGGCATTTGAATTTGAGCCTTCTGTACACCCAAATGACTGGAAGAGTTCTGTCTTCTACTGTTTTCCATCTGTGAATGTGTCTTGTTCAGCAACTTTGGTCACATTTGAAGGCAACAAGACTAAGGAAAATGTGATGGGTTTGGAGTTTTTACTCCTACTGAATCCTTGGTATAAGAAAAAAAAAGAAAAATTCTTTCTTCAGTATCCAGATAGTAGTTTTGTGTTCGCTAAATTCTAATGAAAGGTATAAAAATTTATATTCTGCTCCAGCTGTATAATGCAAAAATAATTTGAAGATTTTGCTGGCTTTATCCTGAGGTAAGCTATGAAGGCGGATTTTGCTTTCACTTGTGTAGATACAATATTACAGAAACTCAGTCCAAATCTCCAATTAAAAAATGACTGTGAATGGTCAGATTTATATTTCAGATTTGTGGAGCAATTAACCCTGGGTTTCTCAGGAAAAGCAATAATTAACCCTTTTCTCTTCAGTTTGGTCCCATAATCTTTATCTTGTCTGTGTTAAAATATTTGAGGGCTAATTGCATAGATCACCTTCAAATGTGTAAAGGCCTGGTTTCAAAGCTTTGAAACAGTTCATGTGGTATTTTCTACTTGGTTAACATCTGTGTATAAATGTTTTCAGTTTCAATTAATGTGTTGAACTTAGATCTATATTCAGAGGATAACCCTGCATTTCACGACTATTATCGAGTTGTATTTCAGAGCAGAAGTGGAGTCCGAGCATCTGGAACTTTTTATGTTTGCATATGAGTTTGCATACTCATGTGCAAACAAAATAAATCTTCAGAGAGAACAGGAGATTACAGGAAATGTATCACACTGGCTTGTAGTACCTACATGCTACAATATGCTGCTTGCAATGTGCAGGTATATACAGCATATATTTGGGGATGGGGGAAGAGATTATTCCAGTGCTGGCTTCAGCTGATTTCCTCTGAGTTGCCACAATGACATCATCACTCTAGATGTGAGAGAAGAAAGACTTAGAATATATCTCAAAATGTCTGTTTGGGATGACTTGTTTGGCATCACTTTGTCCATTACCAACTGTAGAGCCCCAGTTCTTGCTCAGCGAGTTTATTTAATAGAGGCTTGAGATACTACTTTTCCTTGAAATGGGTACACAGGAGAAATGCAGCAGCTTTTTTCCTCAGGAGGTTAAAAAACAAACTTTACTGGTAAACTTTAGAAGATCAGAAAGGCAAAACATTCAATCAACCTTAATCATTTCACTGAGCATCAACATAGCAAATTCTACCCATCCAATTTGACATTACCATACTTCAAGATGAAAAAATTAGGAATAGAAAAGAAGAGAAAGAAAGAGAGAAAAGAAAGATATAGCTACTGCCTTGTGGATCCTAGCACAATTTCAGCTGCCATAAAATCCCAGAACAAGAGGGATGTGACCATATGTGCCTCAGGACAATGGTTTTTATCTGCTCTGGCATCCTGTGGCCAACCTCTCCTCTCAGGTGGGCCTTCAGGTCACCCAGCTTCTCTGGGGCTGGACTGGGGCTCCAGAGTGGGCTGTGGGGCACTGCTTCCAGTGTGCCAATGGCAGAAACAGCTCTGGGCTGGACTAGAGACTCCAAGGTGAGGTGCTGTGGAGCAGTACATTGTCCTGCTGCTGCAGAACTTGCCCTGTCCCTTCCCACACACACACTTCAGTTGTTTTCTCCAGTCTCTCATAGTAACTATTTCTATCAGTAATGCTGATATCGCTCTCTCCTCCTGCAAATGAAATATGATCAGTGTTTTAGTTTCAAACAACGCAAATGGCTGTTTGTCTGAATTAAACACTTTCATTGTAGTGATAGTCAACATTTCAGCATGTTTGTTCTCACTTTTCATTTCACTGACCAGCTGATAAATTAAAAATCTGACCTCTTTCATCATCAGTTTGGTACATGGAATTAAAGAAAGCATGATAGTTAGACTCAGCATCTTGTACTAAGTATGTGTCTGTATCCTGTGCTGGCATCTTCTGAGATTTAAAAGGTCACTAACTTGGGTGTGTATTTCCATTATGGATGAAGAGCAGCATTCTTTCTAGCATAAATATAAGAAAAATTATATTTATAAACCACAACCCTAAGCTAGAAAATTACAGTCAGTAACAATTCCTTAATGAACAGTATTTAAATTCTTGTGTCTTTTCTTAATTTTGCTGAAAGAATAGATTTCCTCGGTGCCCTTCTCAATAGAGTGTATTGAAAGTGTAACACAAGTAGCTTTCTGTGAGAGGCAGCAGCAAAAACCTGTGTGGGGAGAAAGGGAACATTCTAATTTGTTTGTTGTTTTGTTCTTTTCCTTTTCCAAATCTATGAAAGTTATCTGTGGTTAATTTTTCCCCTTAAGTGCTTGAAAATATTGATTTGAGACATCAAAGGAAGCTCTCTTGTTGGTACTGGTATGATTTCATTTCCAGGCTGGTACTCCATACCACCAAAGAGAGAGACTACTCAGAACAAGGAGTTTTTCTGAGTGCTGCAGCTTCTGGGAGTCTTAGACCAAGGAAGAATTTTGCAGGAAAAATGTTTAAAAATGGACTGAAGTGGAGTTCAAGAGGTTCAGGAATCACTGGACACATTCCTAGTAAATCTATGAGGAATCATCTGGGCTACAGTAGAAACATCAGAATGGATAACTTTTTTTTAATTCTAGTTTAATGCATTTTAGGGTCTGTCTGAAGTAACATGGAAGAAACATTCAAATGTCATATGAGGGGTACATGAAAAGTGTTCAAGGAAATCAAAACTATCATGACTTTCTTAAAGTATTGCTCCCAGTACCTCCTGAAGTTCACAAAGTACTGGCAGAGTACTCTGTCAGAAAAGAGAATCCACAATACAGTGTTATTCTGTTTAAAACTGTGGGGTTTCAATAAGAATTTGGTTTTTTAAAGGTTCCATGCTTCTAAGCTCTTAATGATTATTGAATCATTAGTCTGATGTATACCCAGGGTCTTGTAGAAAATTACAAATAAAGCACCCACTTCCCACAATTTTAATTGTTCAGTAAGTAGCTCCTTACTTGCATAAACTTCTGTAAATGTGCCCTAACTGCACTTGCTATGCATCATTTCAGAAACAATGGCATCCAAATCTAAAAGATGTCATGTGGGGGAAAGCAAAGACTATTAATTGTCAATCTGTGGCATTTCACCTAAATTCAGTATTTTTGTAGAGGGATGATTGATTTTTTTTTTTTTGTTTGTTCTGTGTTTAAATATTACTGCTTAAAGCAAAACTTTCCTTGACTCTTAAAGTGAATCTTAGCTATCTAAAATACTGTCAATTGTTTGAAAGACTGGTTGTTTACAGATTGTGTAGGTGTAAGTAACGTGGTGCTCCAGACAAGTCTGATGATCAGTTAATTATACTGGCTCTTGAGAGGTTATCAATCTTGAAATTAATTCACTTTAGAGTAATTTCAGGTTCTTGGTGAATATAGGTAAACACTTGTGCACCAAATTGCATACATTTGCAAAGTTTGCTTGAAACCCAGTTTAGGAAGTTGAATAGTTTGTCTGCCTGTACATGATGTCATCAGAACAGCAAATTTTGTCTCAAATTATATTTTCAGTCATGTTTTGAAAAGTTATTAGAATCTTGGGTTTGATCAAAGAAGAAATAAGCATTGCTAAATTGACAAAACTTGATACAAATAATCTTGTAACCCAGAGAATGCAGAACTACACTTAAATTTGATGTGCTAATTAACTAGTTTTTTTCTACATTATATAGTGTTCTGCACTTTCCCAGTACCCTATACACAATCCCATAGATACATACACTTTAATAATTTCATTTAAAAGGGTGTGAAGTTGAGTACTTAGTTTTTAGGAAGTACTACAATTTAGATGTGCTACTAGAAGTTATCAATTTTACATAGGCAAAGGCCTGGTACTTTATGCAATTACAAAGCCTTGTTTGTGGAATTTCCCAGTAACAATGAAGATAAACCAAAATATCAAATGCCATTTAGTAGGTAGGTCTTAATTAATTTGGAGGAGTAAATGTAGAAAAAAGCATTGTTAAAATAAAAAGCATTATTATCTGCCATACTGTTTTTGTTGGTCATCCTTCAGGACAACTCCAGTAATAAGTAGATGTGATTTGTGCATGTCTGTCTCCTCCAGAAATACTAAAAGATTTTGTCTTCAAATCAAAGCATTTCCCACAAATCTAGAAAGGTATCAGGAAAATAAAGAGAGATAAAAAGAAGACACAAATGAAAAAATGGCCCAAACTAGGTCCTTATAACTTTGGGTTGTGCTTTTCTAGCCATTCCTGGCTTTTCTTTTGGGAGTAAAAAACTTGCATGTAAAAGGTCAGGTTTTTCATCTGTTGAGATCAATGGTAGGCTGTCCACTTACTTCAGCAAACAGTGAATCATGTCTCAGATTTCCACAGCTGATAATGGTGCAAAAATAGGCTTGCTCTCTCAAACTGCGGGAAATAGGAAATACCTTGGTCAAAGAATCACCCTGTCACAAAAAAAAAAAAAAAAACAAAACCAAAACAAAACAAAACAAAAAAACCACAAAACCCAAAAAACAAACCAAGAAAAAAAACTGAGAAAAAAAAAAAAACCAACAACCCAAAAATTAATTGTAGAAAAGCAGACCAGAAAACAAGATGAGGTTTCTTGGGAAATAGTTACTATTTATCTTAGAGCAGAGATGAAGAAACCTGAAGTTAATTCTGGTAGGTCGATACCAGGGAAAAACATCTGTGACATGAACAGCACAGTCTGTGCTCTACATGTGATGAGCATGTTTCTCACAAGCCAGCTTGCTCATTGTGCTGCTGCTGCTAATGAAAGCAGGAGTGCTTTGTGACAGCAATATGCCACAGTTCTTATTCTTTCTGGTTGCAGAAGAGAGGATAGCATTACACACCGGGTGCCAATCTGTAGCCTGAGATGATGTGAAGAGCTGCAGGGACGTGCAGAACAATTCTGAGACAGGAAAACATCTAGCCCAATTTAAAGCAAAAAGGTATGTGTACGAGCACAGACTTCCACCAAACACTGACATTTATATTCTTTAATACTGAGATTTATTTTCAACTCATAAATCTGGCCTACAGCCTAGCCACAGTCAATATTCACATCTTGAATCAAGAATTTGTGATGGCCAAAAAATAAACTTTATTTCTTAAAAATTTACTTCTAGTCAGGGCTGTAAATGAAAATAACATTGCACTGGTACTTGCCAAGCTGTAATTTCCATTTAAAGTGCATCTGATACAGGGCTACACATATGCCAAGTAGCCAAATAATAATTTTATTCTTATGTTGACATATTTAGTTTTTGCCTATGATGAGTCTGTGGATATTGTGGGAAGGACCCCTTCACAGGCAGTAAAGTGTGGTTTCAATTTTTGTTTTGGTTTTGTGGTTTCCTTAGCCTAGAAAGAATTCAGAATGAAAATACACTGTTTCTTTTCATAAATGCAAAAACATAACAATTACATAGCCAATTATTTAGTAAAGATTAGGCTTTTAAAAAAATCTTTTGTCATATAGTTTGTCAAAGGAGCTGTAAGATGAAATATGATCAAGAGCATTCATAATTTGAAACCTACTGAATGTTGAATGCTTTGATTTATAATTGATGCTTTAGATACATTATAAGTGTGAAAACTTCAGATAACTATGGTAGTTTACACACAGACATAAAGGATTGTGCACTAAAAGCTCTATTTTAATGGACCTGATCCTGTCAAAATATCAGCAAGAAAGAAATACTGCTGCTAAATACTGAATTCTATTTCACTCTACTGATGAAATACGCTGAGGATAACAGAGCATCTTCACAAAGAAGCAGCTTCACTTTTTTTTTAAAGAAGTCTAGTTGTGTTTCATAATTAAACAATCAATACCATGCCTTAGAGATCTGTGATAAAGTAGATCTCATTTTATCACTCAAGATACCCCTGCCAACTTGCTGACAATAACTGTTTAATGGGCGTATGACAGAGAAATTTGGGGGTGAGTACAGTAAGAGTTCTGGTGTTTGTGCCAGTATTTCACTTTTTCTTATATTTAGGGCATTAAAGCTGAAATATGCCTATCCTCAAATGGAACATGAACAGCTCTGTCAGAGAGGTAGGTTAATAACTGAGAACAAAGGCTACCAAGAGAGGATTGAAACTTTGATGAAATGGAGAAATGGGACCACTGGTGCACCTATCACAGGTCAGCTGGGAAGTAAGACCTCCTAGTAGCAAGGCATCAAAAAGATCTAAGGAGCTGTGCATCAAAATGCAGCAGATTCATCTGCACAATGTGTGCTTCAGAGAGAAAACTGCAGGCATAACTAAGGCAGTTCAAGAGGCCAGGCTGGTCCTCATTGCTGAAAACTCCAAATCCAGTGCAGAGCACTAATTAGTAGTAGGCCTGGCATGGCATTCTGCAGTCTGTGTTTTTGAAGGTTTCCTCAAAATTTGTTATATTCAAAGGATGGAAAAGCTTCAATAAAAATAATAATAAAAAAAACCCCAGCTTTTGATTTTTAGCTTAGTTTAAAACTCAGCCTTTTATAATGTTACTGAAAATGAAGAGCAGATTTCTAATAAAAGAGCTAATTTTTATTAAAATTCTGGTGTCAGCAGAACACTTCATCCTCACAGACAGAAATGAATTAGTAGTTCACAGATATTTATTCTAAGTTTCCAATAAATACTTGGCAAAAATTCAATAATGTTCATTAAATACATAAATGGAAAAATTAAAAATAAAGATTTTTCCCTTGTGATTTATTATATAGTGTTTTTGAAAAGCAAAGTTGAAGAAAGAAGTCGCTCTCTGGCAGAAAAAGTACTGCAGAAATGTTAATTAAATTGTATAGTCATGAGCAAGCTAGTGAGCAAGAAAAAAGCTCTCTGCTTAGAACTGGAAGTCATATTTATTCTGGCTGGATGCTTAAAGACATGGAAAGATTCTTTTGGATATTAAAAGTGAAATTTAAATAAAGCACTTGGAGCCGTATTTCCAGACACTTTTCTTGTTGAGTTGACCAAATGAGGAAAACCAATTAGGAGGTCTTTCATGATGAAGAATTTGGAAACAAGCATAGGGAGGCTTTTGCAGACACATCTGTGGCACAGTTACTTTGTGGAGTGATTACAGAAAAGGTGAGGTGGTGCACAGGGAGCTGTTGTCACTGTGACTGTTAGGAGCAAATTGGGAAACTCCCTGGACTGTGCTTGAGCTGCTTCCCCTGGAGCAGAAGCTGATTCTTAAGGACTTGGGAAGGGAGCACTGGGGGCACTGCAGCCAGCCCTCTTTGCTGCCAGCCCTCTTTGCTGCCAGCCCTGCCTTGGAAGGGTGCAGTTGGGGAGTTATCAGATGGTTCTTGGTCAACATGTTCCTAAGTGCTTCAAATTCGTGAGGCTTCTGAACTCTCAGCACCTATGGCTGGGATTAAAGCCAGAAGCATTTTGCCTTTGTGCATGAAAAATAGTTTGCCTGTTTCATTTTGTTCTACATAACCCTGCATATTGGATGTCGAGTTTCTTCTGTGAGTCTAACATCTTGAACATAGATTTAAATGGGCATATGAAAATTTTAGGTCTGTTTTTAAAAATCCAAAGCCCTACCCACACAAAAAACCATCACCCAAACCACACATGAAGTGAAAAACAAAACCAAGAAAAAAAAACGGACCAAAACTTTGATTTCTGTAGCTTATGATAAAATTGCATATCTCTTTTGAAAGTGCATTCCCATCAGTATAATGAGAGTCTATTTTTCAATACAACTGCAACACCCCTCAGCCCCAGGTTGCTTAATTTAATGTAGCTTTTAAGTAGCACTGAGCTTTACTTTAGGGAAAAAAACAAAAAACCAAACCAAACCCTCTCTTTATATTATACTTCAAAATGGTTATTTACTTTAAACTGTTATATTAAAAGGGCTCCTCAGAAGGGTACTCATCTTCTTCTGGACACCTGGTTAACATTAAGAACAGTTTACCAGAGTTTTGTGTGGGGATTCAGAGCTTTCTCTGAGAATTTAATCAGACATTTGGCCAGCCTTACATGGGTACCTCAGCTAGGCACACGAATGTTCCTCAGCAGGATTATGGCAGTTCTCTTTGAGAAGGTACACGGCTTTCTTTTTTACATCACAGGGTTTTGTAGCAGTTTTTAATAATAAATATTCCTCCTCTCTGTGAAGGTGTTGCTTTATACAGCTAGAGCCTTCAGATCAGCATCATTCCTTGGCAGTGATTGCTAGTGCTGTGGTTTTAATAAAAACAGTATCAGAGGATCATGTTCTGAAGCATATTTTGTAAAGTGAAATGGTAGAGGCATATTCTGCACAAGCTCTTGTTTTCTAAAACTTGACATTTGTAGAAGTTATTTGAATAGTTTGAATGAGCTTACTGATCCATTCACAAGGACTTCTTGTCTCATCTAATGTGAGGGATATGTTTGACAAATCTGATGGGAAATAAGTTTCAACCTAAAGGAACTACTGGGTTTTGTTTGTTTGTATGTTTTTGTTTGTTTGGTTGGGTTTATTGTTTGTTTGTTTCTTCCTGTGATGAACTGAGGGACTGAGTAGCATTGCTCTTGATCATTTTTTGAACACCTGCTAGATAAGAAATTAAGGTGTAAAATTTTTATTCTACTTGTTTCTGCAAAACAGCATAAAATTTTCATACATAGAATTGGTGCCAATTTCGGCCACAATACTCCCAAAATTGCAGCCATGGACAAAGCTGGGAATTGGTGACAGAGTATGCAGACGTAGACCTCTCTTGTGGTAGTGATTGCTTGTAAAAGGAAGATTTGGGAGATATTTTGTTTGGCAGAACAAATCTGGTTTGTTTGTTTGCTTGGGGGGGGGTTTATTTATTTGTTTGCTTTTTCGGGTTTTATTTGGTTGGTTGGTTGGTTTTTTTCTTGTTTTTTTGTTTGTTTGCTTGGGAGTATTTGAGGTTTTTAATTGTTTGTTTTCTTTGGTTTTTTTTTTCTTTTGTTTTGTTTTGGGTTTTTTGTTTGTTTTTCTTTAAATCATAAAAAATTAGCTCCCTAACAACTTCCAAATAATTTTAATGCAGGTGTTGGGAAATGTCCAATTAACTGACACATGCTTTTCATGTGGCTAGAGCTTGTTTTCTCCTTTCCTCCTATCACCCAGGTACACATTGCAGAATGTTTTGTATAAATACTAAATAACAATTTTCAATGAAGGATGGGGAGGAAGAAAGGAGAGAGAGGACCATGTCTTGTAGGCATTCTAAATGTCTTGTAAAGCTGTCTAGTTGGGATTGAACTGTATTATTGCTGTGAAAATGGAAGGACACAAGGTCATAGGTGGTGAGCTGAACTGCATGCAAGTGAAGAGATATAGATACATCCAACACCATGACATAAAGCTGACACTTTATTCTTTTTTTATAAATACAAAGCAAAGTAGAGCTGATCAAGTATCAAGTATCAAGTGACTCATAAAATGAAGTAAGAGTATAAAAGAATCTAAAAACATCTGTAGAAGTCTTTAGAAATTTTTTGTGATAATTTCAAACTCTACTTGTTTTTGGTTTTTTGCAATTTTATTTGTTTCCATGAAGAGAATAAAATTATATGTGCTTTTAACCATCTCAATTTAAATAAACCAGTAAAATCCAGACTAGAGCTGATTTTGGTGTGAATAGCTATAATCAAAATATATACAGTCAATGTAAATTTTAAATAATGTGAGCTCACTGTTGTTTATTTTCATTTTCTAGTGTAGCTTTATCATTTCACTGTGTTACTTAAACTGTTCTTGTTTTCTCAAACTGGCATCATTCCTCCAAACTTGCTTTAGGCTTGGCTGTTTCTGATTATTTCTGACTTCCTCAAATATTCTCCATTTTTAGGATATGCCACTAATGTTTGTTCCTTTACTTTCCAGGGAGTCGAAGGTATTTTCAGAGATTGTCTAGATAAAACCTAAATGTCAGCTTCTCTACAGCAGTTAAGTACCAAGTTCATTGGGAGTTAAGTGACTTACAGAAGACAGAAATACCTTTGGAAATAAAGGCTTAAGTGCCTTTTCCTGTCTCAAGGAAAAAAAGAGACAAAGGCTTCTATTATTTGTGCTTCATAAACACAGATGCACTTTGAGTATAGTAATTGCAAGTCTATAGAGCCTGTCAGAATTTTATTTGCATTTGTAGCACAAACCCCAAATACATCTCTTTCACAAATAATCATAGTCAATAAACCCCTGAATCATGTGCACTGTGCTCCAGGTGATTTCTGTTGGGATTATGTGCTCTTTGCTTGTGCTTGTGGGTATAAATGTGGTTGGGGGCAGAAGGGATCTTTTCCTCTTCCTACCCTGCTGCATTGGGTAGTTCTGATGATCCAAAGATCTGATAGAGCAGATCTTCAGGGGGATTGTAGGGTAACCACAGCAAGGAAGGCTTGGATCAGCATGTAGCCATTTGCCTTTTTTCTTCTTCTGGCACCTTTTTGGAGACCTTCTACTGGCACCTTCAGACCTTGTACTCACTGTAGCAAAAAGCCTACAGATCCTTTATTCGTAGTGAAAGCTCTTCTGGCTCAGCCTTTGGTCAACCCTTGGTTGTCACAGTGTCTTAACCCAGCAGCACCTTGATCCCAGGTATGACGTTAAGCTTTCTCTCCTGAAAAACATGCAAAGGTCTTATGTGGCACAAACCTGCACTGTTTGTACTTACAGAGCCCTTGCAGTTGCAGAACAAATGTAAGAAATCTGCAGGACAGCACTAAGCATCGCTGTAGGCTGTCCTGCAGGTTCCAGCAATACAGCATTTGGCTTTGACACCATTTCTCTCTAAATGGATGAAGTGACAACAAATATCTTCAAAGCAGTTTGCTTTAAGTTCACTCCTTTCTGCTGAGTTTTAGGAGAGTGCCAAGAGGGGTTATAGCAATCCACCTCTTGGGATTAATATGTTATATCACATCTGTCTGCCTAATGCAGAGGAATCTCTGGTAATGTAAAGTGCCTGACACTTCAAAGGCAGCTAGAAATCACCCGTCGAGATATTTATAGAGTCCTTCTATAGAGAAATGTCTTAATGTCTCCAGATCAGTAACTGCCTTAGATCTGAAGCAGGACAAGTAATTCCATTTTTATTCCAGTGCCTCATTAGTCTTTTTTTTTTTTTTTTTTTTTTTTTTTTTTTTTTTTTTTTGCTCTGATTGGTCACATGAAATGTGCAGGAAGGCACTACTTGTAGGTAAGTTGACTCAGTGTCACATGTCAGAGAAAAGTGTGAGAGAAGAGAGACAGACAAGCAGGGGAGAGCAAAGCAAGTCCCCCACAGGGGAGGAGCAAGATGTCTCTGCCTGGCCTCAGCACAGAACACCTTGAAGTTCAGTTGTGTCATTGAGGTGTGCCTGGGTGCCCAGACATAACCCAAGCAATCAGAGATTCTGGCATGCTGCTTTTCCAAACATATCCAGGGGTGAATAGACACGCACTGCCAGGCAGGGTTCGACAAGTGATCGACATATTCAAAGCTTGTAGTACTCTGCTCCATGCTGGGGGAATGTTTTGGAAGTAGGAGACATTCACAGGAGCCTGGTGGGTGCTGTCTTGTCAAACTGCTTCACAGAGAACAAGGAGAGTGCATAAAGTTCACAAAGGAAAAAAAGACAAAATTGGGGGGTTTGACTATGGATTGGTCTATGCAGCACCAGGTATGCTGGTGTCAGATGGGACTCCCTTTTTCTCAGTAGAGGGAGCAGACTTTGCTCAGGAACTAGTGGGTCTCACTGGAACAGCTTTAACTAGATGTGAAGAGGAAGCAGGACAATATCAGGCTTGTCCCTGGCAAGCTGTAAGATGAGAATGTCTTGGTTTAAGACAATTTATGGGGCAGACACTGCAGTGTGAGTTACCTCCCCTTTTAGCTTTAACTGCTAGCCTGCACCAATAAGGAGAGATGTACATGAGAAGATATAAGTAAAGGAAAAATTACTAGGAAAAAACCCAAACCCACCAACAACCACGTGGTCCTATGGAGACAAGCCAGGGAGACTCCTGAGATAATAACCAGCTGGGAAACACCAGGGAATTATCTCAGAGGAATTAAGGATGTTCCTGTAGGAAGGTGACACAGCCAACAGCCCAGCTGACATGCTTTTACACCAGTGCACACAGCATGGGCAACAAACAAAAAAAACCCTAAAAAGCACAGTGCTACTGAAAAGCTACAACCTTGTATCCATTACTGAAATCTGGTGAGATGAATCCCATGACTGGAGTGTGACTGTCAAAGGCTGCAGGCAGTTCAGAAGAGACAGGGGAGGAAGGAGAGGCAGAGGACTTGGCCTCTACATCAAGAGGGCACCGAGATGGAGTGTGGAGAGTTGTCTCTGAAGAACAGCCACAAGGAGGTCGAAAACCTGTGGTAGCACTCAGAGAGCCCAGCAAAAAAGAGAACCTTGTGCTTGACTACAGGCCCCTGACAAAGGGAAGTGTTTGACCAAGCCCTCTTTCTCCAGCTGCAAGAAATATTGTGCTTGCAGGCTCTTGTCCTGCTGGGAGACTTCAACCACCTTGACATCTGCTGGAAGTTGCTCATCAGACTGTAGGCAATCCAGGAGACTCCTGGAATGCATGGAGGGTAGCCTCTTGATCAGGGAAATAGACAGCCCTACCAGAGGGGAGGTGGTTCTGGGTCTGTTGGTCACCAGTGCAGTTGGGGACACAAGGATTGGAGGCAGCCTGGGCTGCAGTGATCAGGCATTGGTGGTGTTCATGCTCCTGAGGGATGTGGGTCAGGTGAGGTGCAAAGGCCCCTTTACTTTCAGAGTGCAGACTTCCAGCCCTACTGTTTTTGGGATTCCCTGGGAGACTGCCCTGGGGGACAAGGGAGTGGTACAGAGCTGGCAGATCTCTAAGGAAGTCTTCCATGAAATGCAAGAGCTAGCAATTCCCAGAAGCAAGAAACTGGTCAAGAAATATGAGACATTGGCATGGCTCAGTAGGGACGGGCTGGTCAAAGTGAAGGGAAAGAAGGAAATTATGAATAGAGAGTTGAAGCTGGCACAAGTGACCTGGGAAGAGTATAGAGACAAAGTACAGTACAGGGAGGGGGTGAGGAAGGCCAAGACAAAGATAGAACTGAACCTGGCAAGACACACACCATTAAGGCCAGGCTAGAGGTCATTTTCAGCACTGGTTTCTCTGCTTAATTGCACAGTTTGCTGTGGATTTTAGATGAGGCCAACAGGGAAGCAAGGTGGGAGTCTGATTAGTTTGGCACTAAGCTGCATGTCAATCACTAATCTAACATGACAGGGCAAAAGCACCCCTAAAACTGTGGTTGAATTTTACACATAGTGCCTTGTGTTTCCCTCTCACAGTGATGCAGCATGGTTTCTATGCAGCTGTGAGAAATCTCTTGCTTTGGAGCTGTGCCAGTCCTTCTGCAGCACAGTTTTGGGGAATTAAAGTCCATGTGTATCCCTCTATCCAGATGTCCTTTTGCTTTACTTACATTGAAAATGTAGGAGATGCAATAAAATTTTATCTCCCTGCTGATGAAGATTTAGCACAATATCAACATTTATTCTAGCAATTCAGTGCTTGGTGGGCATTTTAAATTATCTTTGCAAAAAGATGATGCTGAGATTGCCATGACTGGAAAAACTGAGGATAATTCTGGATTTGTGTATGCACCAATTCAGAATGATGTTCTACCAGTTGTGCAGTGTAGTGCAGTTCTATTTTCTTTGAGGGTCTGCACATACCCATGTTATTGCTGCAGATCTCTCTTCTCATTTTCTTTTGGACTAGCACCAGAAACTAGTCTGGGGTAGTAGGAGTGAAATCACCTGTAAAAAGAATACCTTGGGCTGCAGGTTTTTTTTAACTGAATCATGTTACTTTCACAGTCAACAATTTGCCCTTAGACTAAAGGTTGTTTATCATCCACCCTGGACCCTTCTTTTTATCTTGTTTTTTGGTCCAAGAAAAGACCAACTTAATGATCTTCTATATATGAATATAATTTTCTGTTTATATATATATACATGTATTTTCTAAAAAAAATAAAACTTTTTATTTTGTTCTAATACTTCCCCAAATTGCACTCTCAAATACTATTTTTTTAATCTGGTTTANCCAATGAGCTCCCAACTTGGTTCTTGATCAGTAGTTCATGTGAAAGAGAAGCAGAGAAGCAGCTTTAGTTTTCTTACTTGTAGGCCAGTGCATAGCAACATTCAGACAAAATCTCTCTCTGTGAGAGGTGAGGAGTACTGAACCTTTATTTTGGTATTTAGGTGTCATGGATTACATTGTCTTCTTTAAGGAGAAAGGCTTGTAAGGTTCATCTTTGCCTGCTGAACTTTTAGCTTTTGGGTCTCAATTACTTGCTATTCTGTAAGCTTGCATGAGTTCTGTAAGCTGACATCATTGATGCCATTCATTAATTTGTCTTTCAATGAATTTAGCTGCCCTGTTGTCTCATCTCAGGCCTTTTATCATGTTTTATGGCTGAGATGAAAGCATCAGATTGAAAATAACCCTTATTTTAGGAGTGTCACCATTAATCCATTTTTCCTTTTTAGCTTTGTTTGACTAAAACCTGCAATTAGACATCCTTGCTAGGGCAAAAAAAGGTATGTGTTTCTAAAAAGAGAGCTCCAAAATTAAATTCATCTTTTTGTGATCCACTTTGTCACTTTGAAATAAATTTCTTGGGCTTCACCAATACAGATTTTTCCTCATGAATTAGTTGCTGTCATCTTTGTTTTCTTGGAAAGAACCTGAGTTTCCAATTTGGTGGCACATGGATGTCTGATTGAGCAGTGGTGTTGTGCAGGATCTTGCAGACCATAATTTCTTTCAGGCTTGGACACTAATGTCTTGCTATAACTGAAGGGTTACCTTCAGCTAAAGCAGTGAATTAGGAAAAGCTGGTTGAAACCTGCTTCCCATGGAGTAAAAATCTACAGCTTGTTCAGGTTCATCAAAATGCAATTAGCTAAATTAATATTTCTGTACACTGGAACTGCTTCATCCAAAATAAACAATAATATTGCATTTTTTAACCTTCTTTAATGCCTTAGCTATCTGTGGTTAATTTATAAGTAGTTCATTGAGACACAGGTTGTATGCTGGGATGACTAGACAAAACACGGACACTTCTAAAGACACCTTTCAAATTAAAGTGTGGGTGTTTTTCTTGTCTTATGAGACTGTTTCCTCCTTTTTTAAACTAAAAATCTCATTTTAGAGGAAGGAAAAGGGTATGTTTTGGTTAAATCACTGTAATACCACTGAAAAAAATTACTCACTTTAGGGTATTCCTGAATTCATAAATACAAATAAGATAGGCCTAAGCAACAACTTTAATGCCAGCATGTTTTTTGGAGGTGAACAAAGCAAGAGTGTATGTAGGTGTTTATAGTGGTGATACACTGCAATGGGTTAGTAAAGAGACTTTTGTGAAGGAAGTACTAATGCTCATGTTTTCCTGAGCCAGAGTCAACAAAGATGTAAACATTAGTGTCTACACACAACTCCATTATAAAATATGCTGATTTTCCCTGTCTGATCTGCCTCCTGCTGAGTTAAAGAGGCAGATTTAAGGTCAGCATACAAAAAACCTCATGCATGATACATTTATTTAGTGTCTTTATTGCTAAAGTCTACCTACATTGCTTAATTCTTTTGGTTGGCAGAAAGTATCCTGAATAAAATTCTTCTCTCCTTCTGTCTAATGGAAACAAATTCTGAGGTTCTCTTGTTTAACAACTGTGCAACCTCTTGCATCAAGATTAAACACTTTGTTTTGTCCCCAGGCAGTTGTATATTTATTACTCTTGAGGCAGTGCTATTTGAAATAAATGGAATTGAAAGATCCTGAGAAATGGTTTCTGAAACACATATATTGAGTTATTCTCTCCTATGTGAGCAGAAAATGCTTCTGATGCTTCTCCCTGCACCCTTGCAAAGGAAAATAGCTGATATAAAAATATCACATGATGGGGGTGGTGAAAAGGTAAGCATTTTTATCCTCAGCCACTGAGGCTTTTTGCTGCTTATTGTCCTGAAAATAATTAGGTTATCTTTATGAAATGTATTACTATTCACTAAAGATAACATAGGTAAGGGCATAATAAAGGACAAAATAAAAGATAAAAAGAAAAAGTCTCTCCTTTTCTGCCTCAAAAGGTACAATATGAAAACAAACAAAAAAATAATCCATGGCTTGGAAATAGTCTTAAAAACTTCTCAGGATTCAGATATATATTTTGGGCTGGTGACAGGGCTTATCTCTTCTCCCTGATCAAAATAATAAATGCTCAGCAAGAGAAAAAGTTCTTTTATGTTATAAGGAAAACAATTTCCATGTAGCTTTTGTGTGTGTGTGTTCGCATATTCATAAAATATGGATTAGCAGCACTAGGTATTCAGCTAAGTAAATATTCATAAAATAAAGGTGAAATTGATATGCATTTCCCAATAGAGAGTAATAAGCATATTTTGATTTCTTAGTAAAACATCAGACTAAGAGGAGAGAAAGCACTTTCTTTTGCCTGGACAGGTTTTATTCCTCATTGTCATTGTGTTGATCTTGCTGGCAAAGATTTCCTGACATTTTGAATATGGAGTATTGCTAATATTGTTAAATGTAGAAAAATCAGGTCTATTGCTTAAAACATAAAATAAAAAAGACATTTTGGATCTTTTTTTTTTCTTTGATTCTAGCTTTTGTCTTTGGGGTACATTAAAGTTGCATATTTAAGTCCTTTTTTATATATATGAGAGATAGATATGCCTTTTTTACTAAAATCTTATATTCTCAGAAGTGTAGGTTCTGGAGCCTTGTTAGCAATATGTGCTAACAACTGTTGGAGGACTCAATAAATAAGATATGTGCTGCAGTCATGAACTGTATACTTGTAGGTATTTCTGACAGCTTTCTTTGCAGTACACATGATCATTTAGAGTAATAGAATGGAACTGTTTCTGAATAAACTGAAAATTAAGTGGATGTTCTAAAGCTCTACCTGAGAGATCTCAAGAACAGCTCTATTTCAAGCAGCCTGTTGAATCAGGGAAAAATTACATGTTGGTGTGAAAACAGGCAAAAGTTTAAAAAAAATCTAATCCTTGAAGTAAAACAGAATGCAAATAGTTTTTTGGTGGGTTTTTTTTCGTTTTGTTTTTTTTTTCCTATTGATTTTATTTAATGTCTAAAGAGTTAGCTTAGGTTCCTGTTTTTCAGAAACAGAATGTTTCAAACCTAAAGTTGAAATATATGTCTTCCTATAATTAGGATTTGATATAAAATAAGTTTGGAATGTGTCTTGTTCTTTACCAGAGTTTTTGTTGATATTGATTCTTTGTTTCAGTTGGGCCTGTTTGTAAAAACTATTTCACCCCCTTCTTCTGTTTTGCCCTTCTGCTTGGGTCAGTTGGGTCAGTTCTCTTTCCAGGCTGGGGAGATGGGCTTATTTGTGCATGTACAGAGCAGCCAGCTCACACCCTCATCCCTCTCTGCTGTTGTGGTGTTTTGCTCTTTGAACACAAACAGTATTTTCCAACAGCAGCCGTATTTTGGACAGCCAGGAAATATGAGGTCTTTCTTCTACTCAGTTTATGGTCTTTGCTGATTTATGCATTTATTAATGCATGGGCTATGTGTGTTCAGTGGTGTAATTTCAGTGTGTTCATTGCCAATAAGGAAAATAAAAACAAAAACTGCTTTTGGCAACTGGCAGGGAGCTGGGGAGAGCCAGTAAATAAATGTTATGTATTTAAAAGATTTTTTTTTTTTTCATTTTAGAGCTGTTAGAGGAAAGTTGAACATTGTCATATAGTTTGAAGTTTTTTTTCTGAATTAGGCCATCATTTGCATGCCACTGATCATTTTCACATGCTGAATAAATTAGAACCATCATAAATGATGGCAGCAATCTCCACTAACAGAGCTTGTTGATACCTGCTTGTTGAAGTCTATTATTTAAAATAATTCCTTTGGCTTTGTCAATGTTTACACAGGCCAGCATCTTTAATGTTGATTTAAGGTTATCTCTATGTTCCATAACTAGAATACAGAACATTTTTATTGATTTCTTAGCCACACTCTTCTACTTTACTATCCATAAATGAATTTTGATTCATAAAAGAAAAACCCTGGGAGTCAAATGTCAGCTATCATCCAATATATTGCTCTCTGCTGCAAGTAAAATAGTCTGCATCTCATCTTGAAAATATAATGCATGTAAGTCTTCTCTGAAAGAATTTCAATAAAATATTGATGTAAGCACTTTTTTTTTTATTTTGTTTGATAAGGTATTTTGAAGATATGGACAACAGCACAAAACAAAGCCTGGAGTCATTCCATTTTGTATTTTGAATTTTTTTGAGCTTTTTCACAAAAGGTGGATGTTTTATTTGTGTTAAAGGAAATACTCTGTGGTGGAAAATACTCTGTGGTATTGTCTTGAGTGATCTGTCTTAGTAGATTTTGTGTTAGGAGTTATGATCAAGCCTAGCAAAGCCTAATAACACACAAAACAAGTACTGTACATACTCCTCTGGGTATCACATTTGTTACTTATATCACATTCAAGTACCCTGCTTTTAAAGCATTGTGTTTCTACACAATGCTTTTAATTTTTTCCTCCTAAGTGTGTGACTTACTAATATGTGTTATTAGAATGTTTTGTTTTGTTTAAAAACAAGGTGGTAATTCCATGAACAATCTAACCTGATTTTCTCTTCATACTTCACAGCCTGAAAATAGACAAAGAAAGGCAGCTCATAATAAGAAATCTGATGCCACCTGGAAAATTTGGAAACTATAGAACCTAGAAAAATCCCTCCTTCTAGGGAATTACTTGGAAAAAGATGCATTGCAATCGATGTGGTTATTCTGTGGTTGCTTTTTAGGCTTTTTTTTTTTTTTCTGAAACTCAGATAATTGATATGTGTAGCCCTCCCCTTGCCCACTGATGAAGTTACTCCATCATAGAAGGCCTCTGGGTTGCTCAGGCAGGACTTGCCCTTGGTGAAGCCATGCAGGATGTCCTGAATCACCTCTCTGCCCTCCATGTGCCTTATTAGAGCTCCTAGAAGGATCTGTTCCATAATCTTCCCAGGCCCAGAGGTGAGGCTGACAGGTCAGTAGTTCCCAGCATCCTTCTTTCTACCCTTTTTCAAAGATGGGTACAGTGCTTCCTCTTTTCCAGTCACCTGGGACCTCACCTGACAGAAATCAGGTGACTGCTCTTCATTCTTTTAATTCTTTTGAAGAAAGCAAATGCAAATTGTGTGATTTTTGTGGAACAAATTAAAAAATGGTGATCACTAGCATTGCAGTGAATATCAAATGAATATGTAATAACAGAACATTAGGAAACAATTAGAAAAAGTGCCTAGACATTATTAATTCATGCTCTATTCATTGTACCAACATTGATCATGTGAAAGAAGTGTGGTGTTAGTTACATTTTAATCATTCAGTGTTGAAGAAGGACTAATTATTTTCAAATAGCAATGGGAAGGATCCAGTTTTATAAAAAAGTCATGGAATGTCTAATTTACTCCCACAGCATTTTAATAGGGGAAACATATGGCTGCCATTATTTGTAGGACAATGGAGGATATCACAGCAATTGTTCATGTTTCAACTCTTACAAAGAAGGTAGAGGTATTGTTGCCCTCACAGGAGACTGTGTTAACTATGGGGTGGCTTGTTCCTCACCCATCCAGAATAGGGCTGAGCATTATGTCCCTTCCAGCCAAACTGCTTGGAATTCTTCAGTGCTTCAGAAGAGTCCTGGGAAACGAGAACAGCAGGTAGATTTCCTCATGGACTTGGGGTCAGTGAGGGATGTGCCTGAAATGGATACAACTGCACAATAAAGGGAGTAGGACTAGGTGCATCCATCTCCCTGTTACCCTTTTCCTCCACTGGGGAAAGCATTTAGGGGCTTCCAGTCCCCTCTGAAGAAAGAAGTTGCACATATCTCCTTGGAAAATCATCTCTGATCTTGCACAGGTGTATGCCTGAGAAGAAAACTAAAAGTTTGGTGCCTCCTTCATAAGAAAGTTTCTTGGGTTGAGGCTTTGTGAAGATGCTCAGATAAGGTGCTCAGGGATTTTGAGCCCAGTGGAAAAGCTGTGAATTAGAGAGGCAGATACTGACATACTTCATGGTCAAGATGCCAAGCTCCAAGCCCATTTGCATGTTTTGTATGTGATAGCTCCTTGGTTTTTGTTCTCCCTTCCTAACTTCTCTTGGCAAAGTACCTCATAAATGCTTCTAAATGGAGAGGCGGATCTCTAGGGACTTCTCTGCTATCCAAATGCAGTTCTGTGAGCTTTTCTTCCTGGAGTGACATCCTCATGGGTGGGGCTTGGCTGGCTTGCTTTGAAAATAGCATGTGTCTCACTCTTATTCCTGTATCTTGCTATAACTTGTGGTTTAGGAGACCTCAGATCAGGTGTAATGATACAGCCAAAACACAGAAGGACAGCTGGGTGATGAGAATCAGTGAGCTAAATCTGGGAAGATTTAAGCTGTAATTTCACTTTAAATGAATACTGCTTGGGAAAAGCTCAAGAACATGGGTTTGGATCAGTGTAAACAAAGCCTACTGTAGCTTTTTGCTTTATACTTTTTTGTCTATTTTTCATGTTAGAGGAAGGTAAAGATCAACCTGTAAACCATAATAACATACAGTTAATATTGTATCAGGTTTACTTTGGTATATTGCCTTTTTTGTAACCTCTGGGTTTGGTGTATTTACGTTATTTGGGGAAAAAAATAACACATATTTTCTGTGTGTGTATTGGTTGGTTTAAATTCACAAAAAAAAGCAACATGTTCTTGCTTCGGTATTGGACTCTGAGTGGATGCTTTTCATTATATTATCTTCCTTGGCTTTATATAGTATTGATGAAATTGAAAATCAGTGACCTGACAAAAACAAAATAATACAGCATGAAAATTGCTACCATGATTTCATGCTGTGTTAATGCAAGGATGTCATTCCTGCTTCAGAATAATAACAGTGTTTTGCTTCTGAACTTACAGCATCTCTCTCTCCCTCTATTCCTCTGCCCACCCCTCCTTTTCCTTTTAAAGAGAATTGATGCCACAATGAAATTCTTTTTAATCACATATCTTGGTTGTTTGTTAGTGAGTAACCAGTACTAACAGGTAATTTTTTTTGAGGCAGAGAGTGGAATCTCTGTATTGCATAAGCATATGCAGAAATGCAGAAAGAAGCAGGCTTAACAGTCACTATAACATAGCTAATTGCAGAATCTGGGAAATTTTTTAGTTATTCTTCCTCAAAGAACCATCATTCAGGCCATGTGGCAGCACTCTTTGAATTCCCACAGGGCATTGCTTGTCTTGGAATATGCAGAAGTGATATTTGCTCTCTGTTCTCAACAATTCCCATTCTCCTACAGGTGCCAGAAAAGATTTGAGGAAAGACACTAAATTCTGATTAACATACACACTGAACTTGCAACAATGTGATCAGGCTTCATATTTTACCTGGTTAGAGACCTCCTTATTGAACCTTCCTATCTTGCCAATAATGGTAAAACCTACAAATGAGATGTAACCATTACATGAAATATGAGGAGGTACTTGGCAAATTCTACCAAGTGGGAAGCATGTCTTTCAGGTCACAGATAACCTGGTCAGACTCTGCCATCATAAAGACTTCTCTGTCCAGAGAGGGAGACAGCAAATGCCAAGTCTCAAGTTAAAGGACAGCACCAGCATCACCTTGTTTTGGCTGTCCCTCTGTTTCTTCACTGTTTGACATCCTCATGGGTAGGGCTTGGCTGGCTTGCTTTGAAAATAGCATGTGTCTCACTCTTATTCCTGTATCTTGCTATAACTTGTGGTTTAGGAGACCTCAGATCAGGTTTGATGTATTTAGAAGAGGGTGGGCCTGGCTGTTTATGTGTGTACAGAATCTCTCCTGTACTTCATGGAGGAGATGGAAAGGGAACAGGAAGAAACAGAGCACCATGCCCTTTCCTCATGCTCTACCTGACTCACCTCAAGAGTAGAGGTCAATTTAAAAAAAAACAAACAGACCTGTCCCCCTTCCCCCACACAAGAAATAGTTTATTACATTTAGAGCAGGGAGCTGAAGGGCTGCTGATACAAAAGTCTCTGTGTGTGTTTACTTGTTCACAGTTTAAGAATTCACCCACAATACTTTAGGTTCAGAATCCCTTCTCAAGCACAAGGAGTTCCCTTGACCTTGGTTATTTTAGGCAGAAAATAATTTGTTATTCAGTGAGCCAGGGAGAAAATACATGTGAACTTGAGATTTAGTGGTTAGTATTCACCTGAGGGCTCCAGTTTCCATGCTAAGGACAGACTCAGCTCTAATGTCAGCTTTTGGCACAGTGATTTGAAGTTCTCTTCTCAGCTAAGGTGGTTCATATGCTGCAGAATTCTCCAGTTTAGCATTGTCCTCTACGACTTCATAGACTCCATAATGAGAATGGGGAATGTCGTGATGGGTATGGTAACCCACCTCTTTAAAGACAGATAGGACTATGGGGTTGAGTTCTCTGACCATAGGAAATAGTTCAGTCAGTCTGGAAGAGTGTTCTGACTGTTTATGAGCTGTTTTGTAGGGACAAATAAGAGGTACCTCATCCTGTAGCTTAATTAAAAAAAAAAAAAAATAAGGACAACCTCTCTTTTATTTTGAAAGAGGTAATATCGGTCACTTCTTACTTAAGATGGAGGTTTTTGTGAAGTCACACTTCTATTCTGAATGCTTCTTATTAATAAACTGAAATGGTTCTTTGCTGAACAGGCTAGTTTGACTCGCCAGCTGAATTATCATTCTGTCACGTTCTCTTCTTACAATGATTTTCAGAATTTTCAATCTCTATCAGATAGTATTAGGACAAATATAAAATAGGTACTAAAGAAAAAAGTCTCCTTCCAAGAGATAATTTTTGTTTGCTGAATTAATTTTATTCTGGAACTGAGTGTTTGAAATCCATCACTAACTCCTGCTTGCCTTTCAGTCGGGCTGAAGCTCTCCGTGCTTTGTCTTGCTAATAAAGTGTTGTGTGGTTCAGTTTTATGTTTGTTTCTTAAACTGCTCTTCCCTGTTGCCACTGTTTGTTCTGGTTGTTTGCGGTTTCAGCATCTCTTGTTTGCTCTCCTCCCCTGCTGCCTTTCCATTCTTGCAGCCCTCTGGGGCTTTGCCGTGAACTGCCCATCTGATGGGTTTCCTGCTGACTTTATCTGATTGCTGGAGCTCTAGCATTAGCAGCACTGAAACGCTGGAGCACCATCCGTGGGTTCCACGCTGCCTGGTGGGAGGCCAGGTGCTCCAGCCACTCAGCTCCAGGACCTGATCTAGCTCTCAGATCTGGCTGGTATCAATCAGACCAGAGGTTGAAAGGTGAAAGGAATTTTTTGGTCTGTTCTTTCATTTTTTACATATCTATGCCAAAGGATTCTCCAAGTGTAGTTATTTAGTTATTTGGATTTTGCTGCTACAGCAGCATGGGAGATTCCTGTGACTTAATGAAGAAGTTCTAATCTAAGTACTGGAATGTTATCTGAGGACCTTGATTGCTTTGTGTTTTTTACTGAATATTATGAGGGGTTTTTTTTTCTTCGGTGAACAATTTTTTTTTCCACCACAGATAGAATGTTTTCAATGAATATGATCTGTTCATAATTACTTGTTATGAAAAACAGATTTTTATTACTGATAGAAACATGAGGCGAAAAAAGAGGTATAGAGTTTAACATTCTTTATGATAGAATTTAAATTTACCATAAAATTAAAACCTGAATTTGAATTACATAAATTGATTTAAAACCTTTGTGGAGTTACTCATTCAGTCTTGCATCTTGATCTTTCAAGAATTTGATTTTTTTTCTTTTTTTTTTTATTTAGTATTAGGATACATACAGGATGGAGGTAAAAGTCAAAAGATGTGTTTTATATAATATCCTTGCTAACACATTTAATCAGTATAGTCATTGATATTGAAAATTTTGTAATACAGAACTTTAGAACTGCCCACATGCTGTATGAAGACAAATTAATCATATCCAAATATGCAGTGAAAAAAAAGTATGAAGAAGGGGATGGAAAGAAAAATAATGATAAATAGAGTGACTGCAGTTATTATATCAGAACACGTGGGCTTTGATTTTTGTAGTTACTTTTCTTTTCATCATGGGAGAGGTCTTTTTCAGAGCTTAAAGAGTTTTTAAAACATTCTAATGGAATTTTTTGAGGAGGATTTTTCAGTCATCAAGAGGCAAGGGGAGATCATAAAGGGAAAGAGCAGAGTGAGTAGAGGAATTGGGAGAGATGGTGCAGGGGGAAGGTGGGGAAGTGAAAGTGAGAGAAGGAGTGCTGGGGCTCTGGGGGCTGCCAAACGCACGAAGGGCCCAAGGGAAAACCACAGGGAGCAGAGTGGTAGAAGAAGCAGTGCCAGGTTTCAGTTTGGGTTTCCTCTTCCAGAGTAGAGTTTCTTTGTTTGCAAACACAGGACTGACCCAAAGATGTTTTATTAGCCAAAGACGGGACAAATGACTTTGTGGCAGTGTAAAGGACTGTTAAAGCGCGAGGCGATAATGGGTCATGATCTTCCATCAATAATGAGTCTATTCATGATAGAGCTGCTGAATACACCCCTGCCCACCCCCCACCTCCCCAGGTCATATTCATATCTCCCCAGTTTCTAAGAAATCAAACTTACACATAGGTGCATGCTTCAGACTCTGTGGCTGGATCATTTTTGATTTCTTGCTGAGAAGAGTTTTCTTCGTGTTGTTTTAAAATTCTTCCGCAGCTAGAAGAGAATACCTTTTCTAATGCCAGATTAAATGCTAATAAAATGTTACATTTAAAACCAGGTGATTTTAAAACCAGGTGGTTTCACAGGAACCGTGAAGTACACAGCTGGTACCAAAGAGAAGTGGTAATATTCTGATTTATTTTGCTTATATCTATATAATTTGTCTTTCAGTTCAAATACAAGAATGGGCGGTATTCAAGTACATTGTGAATGCAACGGGTCAATTTCACATTTGGGAGAACAAGTTCAGATAAAAACAAGATATGTATTATTAATGAGCTTAATTTGTCATTGAAACAATGCTTCTTCAAATGTGGTGGTTATTTGTTGTTGGAACCCTAACTTGCACCTGTATATCCTCCTAAAATAAACAGCAATTAAAACAGCATATTTTGGTCTGATGCAGAATTTCTCAGATTTTAGGTGAATTCCGTAGATGCTATCAGACTAGATAAACAGATTTGTTCTTTCTGTCTTTTTAATTCCTCAAGGCACACTGTGCAACAGCTTTACAAGTCAGTCGTAGCAATTACATTAGGCCACTGGGTCCCTAAACCGAGCGCTCCGGGACAGAGTGGAGGCAGAGGCTGCCCTCGCAGTCTTCCTGCGGGGAGGTGAAAAGCTGGGAGTGCCCCACCTTTGTGGGGTCAGACGCAAAATAAACTTGTCTGCACAGACTCACATCAGCTGCAAGGGAAGCTGTCTGCACAGCCACGGGTAGGTTTTTGTTCTGCATGTGTTGTGCTGCTTTAGGGGCGATTTCAAGCGGTGCTTTCCAAGAATACGCATCAGTGGTTTTCCAAAAGCCTTCCAGAGATCCAAACTGATCTGCCATAGTACACACCACCTCCTTGTGGTATCCCTGTGGATAGGAACTGCTTTGCTGCTTTTCTTGCTTCCTCTTATTAAACATGATGTGTTCAGAGATGGTTAATCCAGAAACCATCCATGTCTTCTGCAGAAATAGGAATGCCAATTTTGACACAGGGTTTAAAAAGCAAGCAGAAAATTCTTCCTACTTATGATCAGAAAGGTACCTAGCAATATTTTTTTGTAGGTGCAGGCTGGTCACAGCAAATGGCAGAGTAGTAAATCTGCTCCAGGTATTTATGTTTTGCTTTAGGTTGCAGAAAATTCCACAATTCTACTTCTTTATTGCATAGCTTGCTCCTGCTACTTGCTGTACAATTGCTGAACTAGAAAGTCAGATGAATTTATAAACTAGTGCAAAGTAGGTGTTTCTTCATGGACACATTTGCTTTGTTGTTGGAATACATGTGTAGTGATACAATGCTTTGTGACACTGATGAATACTTGCTATTATGAAAATAAAAATAGAAGATATTTTTCTCCAATTTATGCTATTTTAGGATTTAGAGAAATTAAGCTTCCTTCTCTTTTAATTGTATTTTGCAAAGAAGCTGTAATCTCTTAATCTCTATGAAGCTTCTCCCTATTAGTTTACCCATTGGCACTGACATGGAGCCTGTGGAGCCTGCAGTTGGTATTCTGCAGCTCAGAGGGGTGTGCTCAGAAAGCAAAGTCCAAATTTTGCCTACGTTTGTGCAATTCGCTTTGGCTCCAGGGCAGGCGATTTGCACTCGGGCTACACAATAAATTGATTTGTCAGTTCAGTGACCGACTTAAAAATAAATAAATTAAAATGGTTCCAGCTGACAAGAAACAGATCCCTCTTTACTCCTCCTCACTTTTTTTCCCCCCAGCTAATCAAAGCAAGATGCTTTTTTCAAACAAACAAACAGAAAAAAATTCCCAGACGTTTTAGATAATAGAGAAAGCTAGATTTTGGGACGATATAGATGCTATCATCTAGATGTTATAGATTCTGCAGTTTTCTTTTGTATATTGGATCAGAAACAGTCTAAATCTCTACTGATTTTAAAGAGATGCACTTCCCCCAACCCCCGCCCCCCACTTAACTTGAAAGAAAATGACCTGACTGTGAAGTTATATGCTATTACAGAATGTTGTACCTGTTGTACATCTCTTCTATGTATTAAATGCTTAAGCATCTCTTTTGGTCAGCAGCACAAAAAATAGCTCTACAGCCTGCTGCTAAGAACATTCTGGGGATTCCCAGCTTGCTGTATTAATGAAACCAAGTGCTCAATAGAAAAGAAATTATAGACTGAGGGGGCATTAGCCCACAATTCTTCATTACTTTGTGTCTAAGTTATTTTCCTAAATGCTTGATTTGGTTCAGAGAAAGATTAGCATCATGTTCTGGCATCATGTTCTAATTGTTGGGCCACAAAGCCAGAAAGCTCATTTTTGGGCAAAATATTGTGAAACTGAAAATGGTTAAAATATTGTGGGAAAATAAGAAGTTGCCACTTTGACATAAGCAGATGTCTGCAATTACCTGAAAGGAGATTGTGGCAAGGTGGAGGTTGGTGTCTTCTCCCAGTGACAAGTTATCATGAGATGACATAAACAGCCTGGTGCTGCACTGGAGAGGTTTAGATTGGATAGTAAAAATGTCTTCACTGAAAGGCTTGTCAAACATCAGAACAAGCTGTCAAAAGAAGTGGTTGAGTCTCCACCCCTGTAGACTTTTAAAAGACATGTAGATGTGGCACTTGGGGACATGGTTTAGTGGAAGTGCTTCGAAGTGCTGAGCTAACAGCTGGATTTGGTCTTATAGGTATTTTCAAATGGAAAATTTCAGTGATTGCATGAGCTAATCATTGGGACTCTTGTTTCTTTTGTATTATTTGGTGGGAGTTACTCAGTGGGGACTTGCCTTGATTTTCTGTTTGCTTAAATTTGGAACGGAGAAGACATATAGCTTCCAGTCTGAGAGTTTAATATATCTGAAATGTATGGTGAAACTTCTCTTGGTCATGAGAATGGCATCATCTTGAATTTTTGTAAGTTTAGCATGGTGACATTTTAATTCTTGCAAAATTCTCTACTACATTTATGCATCCAGAAGATATTTTCCCTTTTAAATGCAGTAAGATGACACAGTATGTCTCTGAAAGTAATACTCTCATAAAAAATTGTGAGACTTAGTTCCAGAAAATATTCTTGAATCTGAGCTTTATAAGTAAAGACAACTGGTTGTACAGAATAATTATTCTTTTTATCCATTCCTTTGTTGAGACAAGTTGGTGCAAAATCTTACCTGCCTGGTCTGGTATAATGATTTTAAGTCAGTGGACAAGCTGTCAAGGTTTCAGTCTCTTTTTGAGATCCCCTCTCACCACTTTTCAGGCACTCCTAGTGCCTGAAATGATATTTTTAACTAGCTTCTGAGCTGTGTCGTTTAACATTGACATTTCACTCAGTTTGCACAGTCTTCCTTTGTGTGACAGTTAATTTAAACCTTGTGGTTCTGTTCTAGCATAATTTCCCCATCCTCTTCAGGTGGGTAGCCCCTTACCTGAAGCCACAAGCCACTTGCTTACACTTGCTGAAGAAATCTGGTTACATGACCTTGAATAATTTATCTGCTTGCATTTTTCCAGAATTTGCAGAACCAATGGCTTTGAAAGACAGTGGTGTAGGGAAAAGCATCATTGGGAATGTTCAGCTCCTCATGATGGAGGTAGTGCTTCATTGTGTGAGCCTGTGGTGCCAGGCACTGGATTTTTGCACAGTGTCCTGAGACAGCTCTGTCTGCTTGCAGTGTGTGAAAATCAGCTCAAGACAGCTTGTAAGGGCTCCCTCTTTGGGCTGGCTTGGCTCTGTAGGTCCCAACTCCTTTTCCTCCCTGACAGAAGGTTCAGGGGACAAGAAGCTTAGTCATTTGTTTCAGAACAGAACTCCAAGCAGCTTGTGACTGCACCCCAAAATTGTGTGTTTGTGGGCACACGGGTTAGATTTTTCTCATTCTTTGAGCAGGGAAGTGGAAGAAAGCTGGTTGGCTTTTTAAATATATAATGATGTTTTAAATATACTGTCTGTCTGTGTCATGCAAAATCTTAGTGTTTCCCCACTGTGAATAGCATTGCCTACAAATGACCTTAAATGCTCAATTATTTGTTATTCCCATTCTGTCTCAATTTTTTGAGAAATGTACTTTATTCTGCTAACTATATTCCCTCCTATACTTGGTTGGCTTTATTATTTTTTTTTTCCTCTTTGTCTATGTACTTATTTGCAAATGCTCAGTAGACTAATTAAGGTTTCTGAAGGTTTGACCTTGTCTTATACAGTAGATCCTGAGACTTGCCATGGTGTCAGCTCAGTAGGCTGGAGGGAAGGGTTCCAGAAAATATTGTGTAATATTGCCAAACTGGGCTTTGCTGTTGAAATTACTCATCCCACAGAGCTTAGGTCAATGTTAATGTGACAGGGGAGATTTAATCCTGTGGGAAGGTGTTTTCATCACATGGTTTTAAAAGAAATTTTATCACCTGAGTCTAAAGGGAGCTGTGCTGTTTGTGTTTTTCTTAATTGTTCTTTAATTTGTGAAAGAAAACTGTATTTTTAATTAATTGCTGAACAAAAGTTGTACATTTTGCTTATAACTGAGCACACTGGAATGGTTCTGCATCAGCAGAGAATATTCCCCTGTTTTTGTGTGAAGGAAACATATTTCTGAAATAATATATTTGAAAAAATATTAGGGGAACCCTCCCACCCTAGTTTTTTCAGACGAGTTGCTAGACAATGGCAGCAGCTTAGGTCAGCCAGATCCTGCTCTCTTTGATGTCATGGTGTGATGCCATCAAACCCTGCTGACTTCTGGTGCTGTACCTTTTGTTTGATAAAATGAAAAACATTTCAAATGTCACTGATCTTACCTCATGGAACTATTGCTAGTCCTTTTACTTGAAATTTTGCGCCCTAGTGCTGGAATACTTATTATTTTCTCATAAGAGCTTCTAATTCCCTTCTATTCATGAGACAGAGGTCTTCACTGGATTTGCAGTACTCAAAAATAATAGAGGGAAGCATAATTTATATTTTTGTGTTTCTTAATTGTCCAGATAGTGGGTGATGTCATTACCCTGTGTTTGGGCCAAATACACAATGTATACACATCCTAGAGCAAAGATTTGTGCCAAAATTGCACCCTTGCCTATAGCATTGACAAGCCTCAAAAAATATACAGCTACATCAAAATGAAAAAACTAAAAAATAAAACAAAAAAAAAAAAAGCAAAAAGCAAGCAAGAAAGAAATCCTCTTTTGTTGCATAATAGTGAAGAGATGTATCAAAATCCATAAATTAGGCAGAACTTTAAATCCACATATAATTTCAATTATATACATCTGTTTCTCCTTAGGAAGAATGAAGTGAGGTCAACAACTAAACATTTTACAGCCATCAAGATTCTGGGATGCTTTTAAAGCTATATACATATGTGATTTGTAAGGAACCTATTTATATGTAAAATTTCTCATTTGAACATTCATTCCTTTTATTATGCAAACGAAATATTTTTTGGAAGCTACAGGCTTCGAAGTGAAGTGAATGCATGTATTTCAGCCCAATGGCATTGCTCTAAATTTTTTTTCATTTTAACCCCCTGCTGTTTCTGTTACCATGAAGAAAAATATCTGTTTAACTTTCAGATCTGCAGATAGTAGGGAATAGATGGGGCATAGATCTTCCTTCAGAAAAGTATGTAAAAGGTTTCTGAGTTCTTTGACAATAATAAAAATAAAGCCTTAATGGAGGTTTTTGAGAGAAGATGAGCAAGGGAGGAACATTATATGCTGGGACTCAAGGTAGAAGATTTTTAAAATCTTTGAATTATATGTAATTTCATGTATTTGAGTGGCACTTCCTTTCCTTCTCTCACCCAGTACCAGGCACAGCCTTGAACAGAGCCCAGTTCATTCAGCTGTGACAGCCTCATTGTGATCCTGGTGATGTGTCATACAGAACATTATTTTACCAGTAATGTTAATAAAGTTGATGACTTTACTGATAAGGTTTTTAAGGTTTTTAGTAACACAAAAAAAAAAATGGAAATACATTTTACATTCATCCTAAATGTATGGTATAATGTATTGACTCTCCTCGAGCTTGCAGCCTTTTTGAGTTCCTCAAATATTAAAAAGTGAGCAAGGACTTAAGTAAGCTTGCTCAACAATAAATCAAACAGAAAAGCAGAATCGCTTGGAATACATAATCATAAAACCTTCATGCATAAAATAAAAAGCAAAATACTGACCTAAATTGTTAATAACAGGAAAAGTCTGTTAATACCTGTTGTATAAACCCCTAATCTTTACAGTTGTTAACAGAAACTGGAGTGCATGCATAAAAAACATCTCTTCACAGCAATGCTGTTATCCACATCAATCAAGATAATCCCACAGTAAAACCTTGCTAAAGAAGAAATGTGGCATGTTTGGATAATGCCAATGATTAGAAAACATGTCCCAGAAAATGCCATGCAAAACAAGTTTAAATATTAATGCACACCTTCCTAACCCTTTTCAAACTGAGTCTCAAATTATTTACGGGGACCTCAAGGGCTGAACTCTGATTTCACTTCCAGATGTGAAACAAACAGAAGTTTCTGTGTATTTGAAAGCACAGAGTAATTCTGTGTCATAAAACTTCACAGCTGTTTTATTTTTTTTCAAAATATGAATTCTCTCTCTGCACAAGGGTGAATTGAGTCACAGAGCAGGGATGTGATTGATTGAATGTGAACATAGCACATAACAAACCTTGCTATCTCTTACTACCACTTCCTCCTTCATAGCTCAAGGAAACATGCTGCTGGTTCAAATTCATTCCATCTTAGGCTGACAATGCATTTGATCACAGCTCATCAAAGAGGACAATTTTGTTCTTTAGACCACACTATAAATTAAATGCCTGGAAGATTTTCATAGGGTGTATGGTGTGTTCTGGAGAAATCATTGAAAAAGTCAGAATTACACAGTAAACCTCTGTGAACAATCATCTCCTTATTTTCTGTTCTAGATTGATGGTAATTGAATATGATTTGCACTTGCAGGTTGGCACTCATGCACTGCTAATCACTTGGGAAAATACAACACATTGAGCTCTCAACTGTTGTTCTGCTATTGTTTTTCAGGGCAATCAAAGGATTGGCTCTCCTCATGTGCTTGTGAGGAAGGTGGTATTAAAAAAATGTGTAAGTGAAACAGAATTAGTTCAGCTAGTTTTAGAGGCTAGAGTTTAAAAGTCTGGATCTTAACTGGTTCTTGTGATTTCACAAGTCTGGAGTATATTGTCTTATAAAATGCCTTTTTCTGTCCACAAACTTAGCAAGAGCTTCTTATGCAAAGACTTAGATGTCTATGTTGCAGCTATCAGTGTGATGAATGTCACCTAATATTAAATTGAAAAGGCACCTTTCTGCAGATCTTAGCAAAATTGGAGCTTTTTGAACTTTCTGGAGCAGTGCAGCAGCCAAACCCTACAGAAACCAACAGGCATGGGAGAAACACAAAGGAAAGCATGAACATATAGTGGAAATAATGTTTACACTAATACATAAAAATTGCATAAAAGTCTGTGTTTTAATAAGAAGGTGGTTAGGTTTGTAAATGGAACCCATCAATATTATAATTGTTGGATGAGAAGGATCACAAAGTCAGAGAAGAATTCATTATTCAACAAGTCCTCAGTTCAATTCAGCTGCATGAAATGCTGTGTGCCTTTAAGGATGCAGCTGAAAACCTGGATGATCAGCTAGGCAGCCTTACCAACTGAGAAAGAAAGTGTGAGGAAGTACACGATGCTAAAGCACATCTTTAATAAAGGGCTGCCTGGAAAGATCACATGCAGGAAAAAACTTGAGTTGGGCTATTTTTTAGGTTTTAATCTTTAAAGTAGAAGAAATATATTATCTCTGACCTCCTTTCAGGGAAGGAAAAAAAAAGACATTAAAATTATTTTATAATAATTTAAAATAAAAAAGTAAGATATTGTTTGGTACAGGAGTAAGCATCCTACCTGTTGAGCTTCTAAACTGTGATTGAATAGTTTAATTGTTTTAATTTTAAAACCCTCAAACAACTGTGACCAAAAATTTGTTGGGCACCTTAAACACAAAACAGAGGAAAACATGTTTCTGGCAGTGAACTGAGCTGTAGGAATGCTGCTCTCACTTTGTGGTTCACTCTCTTTATGTTAAACATTTATGAATAGCATGTGCATGACCTAAATGACTGCAGAAGGATGTAGGAGCCCCATATCTTCAAGAACATTCAAAATCTGGAGGTTTGTTTGTGTGGGCCTATGCTGATCAAATAGAACCTCTTCTAATAAGTGGGAGTGGACATGGAAGTTAAATCATGTCTCATGCTGTACATTGCATAACCTTGTTCTTTTGGGCTTTTTTAAAATCCATGTTGGCCTCATGTTGGTTTTTTTAGATCCATGCTCACTGGCCCCGGGGCCACCAGGTGGCATCTGGCCATGCTATTAAACACTCCCAGCATCCAGAGTTGGAGGGATTGCATCCAAAATGCCTGTGGGGAGCACAT
Organism: Urocynchramus pylzowi; assembly: GCA_013397555.1. Taxonomy (NCBI): domain Eukaryota; kingdom Metazoa; phylum Chordata; class Aves; order Passeriformes; family Fringillidae; genus Urocynchramus; species Urocynchramus pylzowi. The sequence goes on from VZRH01006237.1 coordinate 167,394, forward strand.
GTAACCTAGTGAGCTGCACTGCAGATGGTACTATCCAGAGTGCCAGGTCACTGCACCAAAGGTGTGACAAGGGCAATTTTAATGGTTTAATAACTGCAGAGAGGGAAATTCTTGTGAGTAGGAATGGTTTTGGCTCCTGAGTTTACTGGAATAGCTGTAGTGCTGCTGAACTAGGATTTCTGAGAGTGTACACAGAAACTCCCTTTAGGAAGCTAAGCACTTTTGAAATGAGAACAAATATTTTTACTTGAGTGTCACTATTTCTTAATCATAGTAATTATCAGCTGTGATGATTAATGCCTGGTGTAAAGGTGAGATAGAGTATCATGAGTAATGGAAGTATTTATGAGAGATGGATGTTACCAAATATATGAGGATTTATTTCTTCTGAGGAAACAGAGGACACAACATGTACAAGAAAGAGGGTTGCAGGGAGATCAAAAACATAATCAAAAACAAAGGTGACTGAAAAATTTACTTAGGGGAAGAATAGAACCCACCTCTCTGTTTTCAAGGAATAGGTCCAAAACATGCAGGAGGGAATATTTTTTCATAAACTTGTAATTAAATTTTAGAACTTGGTTCCAGATGAATGGCAGGTAGGCAGTTCAGGAAATCCCTAAACTTCTGACTGCCAAAAGCAGTGATGTTTGCTAAGCAGGACCAGTCTGTCCTTACCTCGTTTCTCCCACATCCTCTAAGCATCAGCCACAGGCTGCAGTTTGAGGCAGGATTTAGCCATTTCACTCTAACATAGCATGACTGTTTCTACTTTTCTGTAGCCCAGATCATGTGTGTGGAGAGCATAAAAAGGAATAGGCAACATTTGTTGACAGCATTTTATTCTTTTCCTTTATCACTCGCTTGTCAGCAGCCCTGAGATGGTTTTAGAACTCAGCAGAGCAAAGGAAGCGTTGCAAGAGGCATTGGAGGGGAAGTTATGACTCTAAAGCATTGGTTTGCCTCATTATGCTAATTTCTCCATTATCTCTGGGGTAGTGCAGCATCTTGATCCAGGTGAATTTACATTCAACTCTTAATTCCATTGTTCGTGGGTTCTCACTCTGTAAAACCAGGATGCTGTCATGAGAAGTAGTGATGGAAAATACACCGTCCGTGAGATTCCCAGCTTGTGTCACAATAAAGGCCGTCAGATTCTCCATAACACAGAGTGCTAGATACAGTGCCATAATAAATTGTCAGGGAATAAATCATGCAGTCCAGCCAGAGATTAAACCATGCAGCCCAACGTTTACACACTCAGGCAGCAAAAGCAAAGGTCTTCAGGTTCATACCTGAGTAAGTGCAGCAGGACTGCTGCTGCTGACACAGCGGGGCTCTGGAACTCCTACATACATCACTGCAAGCCATGGATATTTGTCACCTCTGTGCTTTTGGGCACTCTAATTTTCACTCAGGAATGTGTGAAATGTCTGAAGGCAAGAATCTCATCCTTCAGTTTCCCCAGTTACAAAGTAAAAATAATTTTCATCTTGCTGAATGCCGTGGTTGTTTAAGTTACCTTGAGATTTATAGATCAAGTGCATCAAAAAAGTACAAAATATTTTTCTGTTCAGTAGATACAGCATAAAGGAGCTGTACATTGGTGCACAGATAGTTAAAAGAAAAACTAGTTTTGAGCAAGTGCATATGCAATTTCTGTAGACAACTGCCATTATCCTGTGAGGCACAAGTATTGCCAAATTATGAAACTAATTACAGATATTAAACTAAATATCAGTCTTCAAACCCTCTGTTGCCTTTTTTTCTTCCTTTGAAGGCTTTTTATTATTTTTTTATTACTGTGGATACCTATAAAACTTTTAATTTGAATAATTTAGAAATTTGCATTTAATTTTATTATATTTCTTTTCATGTTACTGCAGTGTTGTCTTTAGGCTTTTAATTGATTTTTTTGTTATTGTCAAACACTTTGAAACTTCTGAAATTAACTGCATGAAAAGAATAAGTAATGATGCAGTCTTAAGAGAAAACCAGCAATATTTTATTAAAGAGAATCTTCCACAGAATTAAATCCTGTGATTTTAGTATTTTTTGAGCAATTACAATAGCGTTTGTAGCAGGTCTTATGGAAGTAACTTATCTGCATCTATAGAGCAGGCGTAGAAAATGCTGCAAATACATGCCTTTGATCTAAATGACAGAAATAAATTTGCTAGGGACATGGTAGAATTAAGCATGTTTAAACTGACCCATATTGCTTGAAGTCCAGGTAGAGTATTTCTCCTTTTGATCAGGCCATTTGATTTACGGTATAAATAAAATTAAGTTATATGCATAATACATGTAATATAATTTGGCACATTAACTCTTACAGATGGAGGTTAATATTTTATCTATCCCCTATTTTTTTCCCCCTATTCTGCAGTTAAATTTATCACAAGTCTGCAGGCATGACTTGCTGCTACACATGGACACAAACAATTAAGTTTTCAGTCAGAACTACAGTGAGAGACTCCGATCCAGCTGCACTCACTAAGCCTTTTGGTAGCTGCATTGATAAGGCAGAAAGAAGATCATGTGCAAGAAATCTGAAGTGAAGGTGCAAATCTCATGCTTGGCTGGCATTTTGTTATCTAGAAATAAGTTGATCCTGAGTGGCATCAGAGAAGCTTTACTCTCAGTGTTTCTGTTTCTTTTAATACTATCCTAAATCTTTTGGACCCTTATCATTACAGGGAACTCAAATTTGTTAATGTTGTGATTCAAGTTACCATTTCAGAAGGTTTTGAGCAATTTTTCAGAAACTGTTCATTAATATGGAAAGATTTTTTTTTTTAAACTCATAGACTTGTGCCTAATATTCAATAAGACACATTTTTGTTGCTTTTTATAGATCTGGAAGTTGGAGATGTGCTTTCTAGTTTAAAGCAGTCATAAATGCCTTAAATCATGATAAAATTAAAATATTGAAAATACCATCAAACTGGTGTTTGGGTTTTTTTCCTCATATCCAAAGGCTCTATGTTTCTAAAATAAATTGCATATAAAATAATGATATAATCAGTCCTTTTTTTCAGTTAATCATTAAGCTACTGTAATTGATTTTGAGCACAGCATACTGCTGTGTGTACTCCTTGTTTGAATAGTACAAGGGTTGGCAATCTAGGTTTCTTCAGAGCTATAGTATTTTAAACTCCCTTGAGAAAGGAGGCAGACTAAATCTACTATGACTGTTGTCAGACTGTTGAGTGAAATCTGACATATTTAAAGAAGATGCTTCCATTGTCTGACCTTTCACCTGGTAACTTCCCAACTACTTCTTACCTATTAAGGTATCCAGCATGCAGAGCTCCCACTCAACACTGTCAGATTATGGGGCTTTCCTTTTTTTCATTTTATCAGAGCACTCACAGTACTTTGGGTTTGAGCTTAAACACGTGTTAGAAATATTCAGGCTTTTTCTGTAGCCTGCAAGACCTGGATGCTGCCCCAGGGGATAATTCAGAACAGAAATCTCTTGAGACCAACTGTCAAAAGAGCCTTCTGAGTCCAACTTCACACTTAACTAAATGGCTGTGTTGGGTTGGATTCAGAAAATTATTCCTCCAGCAATTCCAGTGTTAAGTAGGCTGTAGGGCTGCAGGATTGTTGCTGTTCTCCATCTCCTTGCCACCTTTTGCTTATGTCTACAGGGTGTGCTTGTGTGTACGTCTAGGCACAGTGTTAAATTTTGTAGACTCGCCTAGTTAAAAATTTGTGCAAGTGAAAAGTGAAGAGGATACAGCCTTTTTTAGAACAATTGTGAGTACACTCATTGGCCTATGAACTCATGAAGGTGTGTTTATGGGGACAGGTTCTCCAGCAGTGTCAGTGTGAGTTTGCTGTGAGGATATTTCTAATTATTTTTTGATTAACAATATACAGACCCCAAAGAAATAAAAAAAAATCCCCTAATACTGGAGATACAAAACTGTGTGGCTGTAAGAATTACCAGAGTGATACAGGAAGAGATTCTTGTGTAAGACTTGATTTGTAATTATGGATCATAAAATCCTGTCTGTACTCAGTTCTTAAATACATAATTTATGAGTAAAGCCTGAGTAAGTTTTTCAGCCAATAAAAACAACAGTGAAATTGGAATTTATGGGATTACGAGCACAATAAATTTTATGAACAGTTATAGCTTTTCAGTCTTTTTCTTCTTGAATAGAAGAGGGAGAAAGATGTTCTTATAACCTAAAAAGTCAAGTAGTTGCATTTCCACTTGAGAGCATTTATGGGAAGATGCAGTTAGACACAAAGTGTAGAATAAGCAAAATTTAGGTGAGATTTAGTTTAATCGACATGATAATCTGAAATCTCATTGTATTTAAACAGCAGAAGCCAATGAAGGAAAGCTCCCAAAAATCTGAGGCAAAATTACCAGTGCTTTTTCACAATGAAGAATTTTCTTGATGCTTTTCCATAGGCTGAAAGAACTTCCATACTGGTTTTATCAGTTTTCAGTACACACTGATGTTCAGAACACTTCAGTTCTTGCTCAAAGTTGGTTGTATATTGCATGAATGCTCCAGAGAGATAAAATTCTAACAATAAATGTGTTCTGCTGTTGATTACTTTTTAAAATTAATAGATAAAAAAGTGTATTGCTTGTTCGGAAAACCTCTATTATGAGATTAGTCAAAGCGATATCAAGAACAGTGATGACAATTTCCTTAATGATCAAGAAACTTTACAGTGAGCTGGGAATAAGGATGTAGGATAGAGAAGAACAGATGAATGAAAAACTTGGGGAAAAAATGTTGAAATTCACAACCATTTTTCTTAGCATTTTCTCACAATTGTGAAGTGTAAAAAAATATTTCATTTCACAAGCAAGCTAAAATACTGATTAGACCAGCCAAAAATTAAGTGATTAAAAGTGTGCATTAAAATCTCAAATCAATAACTCACTTATCAAACAGAATTTGAAAAATGCAAATCTCACTCAAAATTTTTCTGGAAGACTCAAAAGAAAAGAAGAAAGATGGTGAGAATGGAAAGAAATAGGTGAGTCTCTCTTCATATTTGAGTCTGGATGGTTTGAATATTTCTTGAAAGTCTTCAGAAGTCTTTTGAAAAGCTTCAGATGTCAAAATGGAAACACCTGAAGGCCTATTATCAAAATAATAGCCTCTACAGTCTGTGAACTTGGATAAAGAGAAATGACTCATCTCCAATGATAGGGGACTGATGGATTCCACTGGCAGACAGTGACTTGTGTGACATGACTAGATAATAAGGGCTTTTACAAACTCCTTTACCTATTTAAGGGCCTAAAAATGGGTTTTGAATCACAGGCTAAGATCAGGCACCCAGAGATGGATTCCTTGCTATTTTTAAGAACTCTTGAGACTGCAACTACGAATGGTATCTATGCACACTCTTTGCTTAAGTGGTAAAATATTCTGTCCTCTTTAGTGAACAAGGGAGTAGCTATTCCTGTAATTTTTATTATAAGCTTAGAAAATGTAACTGACAGTGATAACCTCAGTGAACCATCCTGGAGACTACAGGTATTCATTAAATAATAATCATTCTTTGTAGTGCATTAGCACAAGGAACCTTAGCAATGGACAATGAAGCTGTTCTGCCAGTTAGTAAAAAAACCTTCCCTGTCAGAAAGACCTTCCAATTTAAATTCTCAGTGTGACACAACAGTTGGATGCAGAAGATGATAGAGCAAGCAAAATGCTATAGGGGTCTTTTTGGTAGTATTTCATATTTAACTCATAACATAGAGATCTTCAAGAGTATTCTACAGATTTTGAAGTATGAAAATGTGATTAAAAGAAAGGTATATGCTCATGGATTTCAAAGAGAAATTCAGCCTGTTGGATTCATTGTATTCATGTGAGACCAAGTTAAATATCAAACTCTTTTGTAATAACTGAGTAAATATTTTATTCGGAATAATTACAGTATTGTTTTATAAACATTAAAAGGCTTGCAAAAAGCTATGTCATTCATTATTATCTTAAAAATATTTATATTAGGTCTTTGGAATAATTACAAACAGCAATTCTTCATAAGATAAATGGGTAGGATTAAAAATAAGCACATACAAAGCTATTCATCAATTAAATAAATCAGCCCATGCTATGAAAACTCCATGAAAAGGTACCTTAGAGATTTAGTTAATATCAAAGCATTACTTATTACATGATCGCTGATTGTTTGGACACGACGAGAAGGAAATTTTAGAAGTATTGTCTAGACAAGATTAGAGGCTTATTTTCTTCTTGAAATACAGGGGAAGTAGTATGGACACCAAGACATTGTGATCTTTTTTTTTTTTTGAGTGACTCTAATATACCTGTATAATGATTATAAAGATTATCCTGTATAATGGCATATAGACATAGGATGGAATTGTATCCTTTATGTGTTGTATGTTCTTGACACCACACTCACCCCAAAAAACCCTTCCAAACACACAATCCTTTTAGTCTTCAAATGTTTCATTTTGTGGCCCTATGTAGGCTATGTCTTACCTAAACATCTGGTGCCTTTGGAAAGCAGAGGTACAGGTCTTTTTAGCCAGGAGTATCAGATGTCAGTAGGCCCAGCTGTAGCCAGTGATGTCCAGCAGTCTCCAAGTCATCGGTGTCCAAGTCACCATTAAGAAAAGGATGCAACATGTCTGAGTTTGTGCATTGTGGAGCTTGAGAAAGCAAACAAATATTATCAGCCTGGGTGGTGGGGCAATGCCAGACTGACCAGACAGCATTTATCACCTTCAGCAGTACTGTGCCTTGTCAATGTATCAGCCCTGTCAAATATGCCAGGGGAAATGGTGGTGTAGTGACACCACATAACAGAGAGATAAGAAAAATGGTAGCTGAGGAGGAGCCAAGCGCCACCTCCAGCTTCCCTGCACAGTGTGATACCCACACAGGGTCCCCTCTGTCCCCCAACATGTCACAGCTGCTATCCTTTCACCCACTGTGTCCTGGACTCCAGCTATCTCTGGGCTGTGTGAAGGAGTCTCACTGAGACCCTCTTGGCATGTTGTCTGCAGAGAAACTTCTGAGACCAAACTTCCTGTGCTGAGCAGCCTGTGAAAAGAGTTACATCTTCACCTGAGATGGAAACCAGCTCTCTTACCTGTGCAAACAGAACTCTAAGCTGAAAGTTCTGAGAGCTTACTTTGCTGTGGCAGGTTACCCTCATTATCACTGCAGGGTTAGTAAATTATAAATAAATACCCATTAGGAGAGAAAAACTCATACTTAAACACAAGCTCTGTTATTTCTGCTGGGCTTGCTATTATTTTATTATTTCTAATCCTGTAAACAATAATATTTCAAAAGTAAAATATGTTCATAGTGCATGTAACTTCACAAAGCAGCATCCTCTGCTGCATATAAACAGCAGTACACGAGCCATTCCAGCTTGTCAAGTCTGATTATGTACTCACTGCATGCAGCCTCTAAACTGAAAGAGACCAAAATTTAAGTTGGAAATGCGTCACTTCCCCATATCCATTCTCCAGCTCATTTCTAACGGGAATGAAAGGCAACTGGATGATGTGGAAGGCCTGGGGTATGTGTGTTGCAGGGAACGGGCTGTGGGGACTGCTGATGGAGCTTTGCTTCCTGCAGTGTGTGCCCTGGCAAAGTGTCTGCCATGAAGTATGTGTTCATTGAAAGGTCTGCAGAGTCATCTATATATGTCTAAATAGGGATATAAATAGAAAATCAGGTTGGGTAGTGTGTGCAGGCTTTATTTGGAAAAAAAAGAAAACCAAACAAACAGACTGAGAACAAAAAGAGCTTTTCACTGTCTCGAGCCTGATGCTGGCTAAGATCCAGATAGATCCCTATTGCTGGCTGAAATTAGAGCTGTGTCAGTCTACACTAAACTGTGTCTGGCTGCCTGTAGCCCTGGATGGCTTTTCTGAGAGCTCCAGGTCATCCAGAGCTGAGAGTGTCCACCTTCTTTTGCTTGGCCTCGTTCCTTACATTAAAGGCTAAGAGATACAATGATGTAAGAGTCATTTTGAGAGCCTAGACAATCTGAAAAGCTGCCTGCAACTTTCCCTTTTCCTGTAAGAAAGTCCTTTGGCTGGCAGTGATACACTTGGACTTTTTTTTGTATTTCAAGATTAATAATATTGACTTAAAGCATGAAGTGAGGAGGAGCAAACTCTTGCTTTCCATGAATATATAATGCTTTCCATAAATATATAATATATAAATAAATACATGATTTAATTTACACATTTACAAAATATATAATGCATTTTTATTTACATATTTTCATAAAGATAAAAACTCACCTTCTTTTTTTTTTTTTTTTTTAATATAAAAGACCTTTGTTGATGCCTGTTAATGTAGATAACCAGGAAAAAAAACTCATAAAAATTCCCTTATATGATGAAAAATTATGAAAAAAAAGTATTCCAGGAAATGCATCAAATCTGGACCTACAAAATCTACCCTAAGAACACACAACTTTGTGAATAAGTGGAAGTCTGAGGGGAAAATCAAGGCCCTACCTTCTGCAAAGATTGATTTTGGGCTGCATTTGTCTTCATGTCTTCTGTAATATACCCAAATTCACTGCTATATAATCAGGGTGATTTGAGTTTTGAGTGCTGCAAAAAGTGAGTAAAACTTCTGTATCTTCGCTTACTTTACATTTTCAGTTTTTTCATGTGACAGGAAGACATAGCTATATAAAATGTCATCCTGGCAGAACACAGGCATGCTGTTGTGTGATGGGATCACAGTCAGCAGTCTTGGCTTTACATTTTTGAGTCTGAATATGCACAGCTCAAAATTTAAGTTTATTAGGAATCATCACTGGCAGTTTATGCAAAGAGCAGACAGTTCCTTTATGGTGGAGTCAGCTTGCTAGTCTGTTACACAGCCAGGTGTAGCTGGAGAACAAGTAGGAGACAAATTGGGAGGTTTGATTCTTGAAGTAACTGAAAACATCCAAAAGTATTCTCTGTATCTCAGTCCATTATTGAGAGCAAAGGCAGTACAAAGCACATTCTTCCAAGAAGCCTGGCTCCTGAAGACAGCTGCTACCTCTTCTGGAAGGATCATGCTCCTTTCTGAGCTTCTCTGGAGATGTGGGTTGCTGCTAACAATGGCATGTGCTTGTGCGAAGGCAGAAGGGTCCTGCCAGCCCTTAGCTCAGGGGAATTGGCCTCTGCATTCTGCTTCATCCATTCACCCTACTCAAAAACCCCACACCATCCTGCCCCACACTGCAAGAACTTGGTGTTTGATGTCCATTTAATTTCATTACATCATAAGGTCTAATTACATCCTAATAACCTTACCATTTCTAGTCTAGCTTGTACATCTTCTGTGGTTTTCCCCTCTGGCTGTGAGTTCTGTTGATATGGCTCGTAAATAAGCTGTTGGCAATATAAAAAGATGTAGGCACTAGGAAAGCCTATTTCTACAGTGTATTAAGGAATTCTGTAGAAACAGCTCTTATGTAGATGTTAAACTAAATGCTGATAGTTCTCACCTTTTGTTCTTAATATCTGGTAGCTCACTGCAAGATGTTCCTGTAGAGATTGGAAATTCCTTCACTTAAAATGTGGAATTTTTTCCTACTATAGAAATGGCATAAAATATTAGAAATACTTCATGCTGTTAATAATAAGAGTAAAGAATTAAGAAAGAAGAGGAGAAATACTAAAAGCTCTTCCAGCTCCTGTTCCACCAATCCATCAGCATATCTTTTTTTTACATTTACAGTGCTTTGTCCAAATTCCAGGAGAAGTAATTTCCATCAAAGATTTTTCCATAATCCAGAATTTATTATCAGATAAAATTTATTCTCTTTGTTTTCACTTTCTTTTCAGTGTACTACTAGCTGTACTTCTAGAGTATCACTCGCAATGAAGTAATAATTTTCTTTCCAATTCTTTTCTCCATAAAAATCCATCGTGTTGCATTCTTAGTATTTCCTTAGGTGTTTACTTCTCTGTGGTTTAGATATGTAGACAAATTTTCCAGCTGTATTAGGGTACTCTGTGATGTTTTGCCATGCAAAAAAAAGAAATAATCCATAAAGTTTACCATGATGATGTTCCCAAGATAAAGGAACATCCTTATGGAATGCCTGAACAGCAGATTATATTATGTGTAGTTGATAGGCATCTTCATTTCTTTCTAGATGAGAAATTTTTATGTATTTCTGAATGAACCTTGATCAGCTATAAAACTATTCTGAGTTTCTCATTGAGTTCCCAGGCAACCAGACTGATTTTTGAAATCTGTGTGTTTTCACTAATTCTTTGGAACAGTTCTCTTTCCTGTCTTGTGTTCACAGAATATAAAGAGTTCATGTCTACTGAGTATTTCATGTGCACACAGTTCCTTTTTCTATATATGTTTTTTTAATGAAACAAGACAGGGATTCTGAAGCTGGTGCTGTGAGAATTTTTGTTATATGGAAAGCCCCTTCATTAAAGATAATATTTAATTTTTATTATAAACTTTCTTTTTGCAGAGATATTTTTCCTGTTTCTTCTCAGAGTACTCCCTGTGTTATAGGTGTCAAATTGATTGACTCCTGGGTAATTATTTTTCATTTGTGCAGAATTAGTGCTATTGATGACAACCCTGGAAGTCCATTCATAGTGTGATGATAATACAATACTACTACAACTTCTGTCAAACAAAACAGTATTCACATCATGAGGCCAGAAAGAAGGCCAGTCTTAAAACAATACAGATTTTTTCTTTAAATAGATTGTTTCTTCAGTTCCTTATTTCACTGTATCATTTCCAAAGGTGGAGGAGGTAACATAGTAAAACATACAGCTGTGTTTGTCCCAGAGAGAAAATCCCTAAACTTGCTCCTTCAGAAAAGTCAGATTTAATGTCTAGAGTAGAAGTTAAAACTGACTCTATGTGATGAAACTAAGGCACTTAACCTAAAGTCTATCCCTAATAAACGTCTTGAATAATCTCTGAATAAACAGTGTTTCTGTAAATTATTCTGTATAAAAACAAACAGTTAAGTTATAATATGACTACTTTACGTGTGCAGTCCAGTGTCTTGTGGACATTTTATTGCTGCTGTGTCTGGAAACCTTGAAAGAATAAAAATTCAATCTGCTGCTGAATATAGAAATCCTAACATCATAATAAGGCTGTGAAATCACCTGCAATCAAACAATGAATCCTTCAAAAAGTTATTTGTTATTCTTGGACGCAATAAATGAGTTTTTCAGAACCATTAAGTTTTCAAATTAATTAAGACAAAGGGTTAAGTGAGCAAAATGAGAGCTGCTTACACTGGTGTTTTATGGGATAATGATCTTTCTTCAAGTCTGATAAAACATTTATGGAGTTGCTATGAGTTCCCCATAATGTTTCTAATGTAGTTGATAGTTAAAGAAGAAGCAGACTAACAGGGAAACAAGCCATTGTCCTGGAGCAACTATGTTTTGCTATCTGAATTCCAGATACTTGGTAAATGATCTATGAAGCTATTGCTAATTATTTTATGGAGTTATCTATAGCTTTAACCAGGAAATTAATTAGGGCTGTAGCTGTATGTTGGTGTAATGTAAGATATAATTTTCCCCATTCCCATATAGAGGGGAGTGATTACAATTTAATACGTGTCTACATGCTTTCAAATGATATTAAAGTATTGTAATGCATTACAGTTTATATCAGATTCCAAGCAATGCTTCAGTGCCTTCACCTGCCTCCTCAAATGCAGGGCAGCCAATGCCTGTGGAAGCTGACTGGAAGGAGATATCACCTCCTCCTTCAGAGACTATGCCATGGGTCCTTAGGGGAAGAACTGAATGCAGCTTTAATTGGTGAAAGGAAGGTAAAACTGAAATGAAGTACTAGAAATCTCGGTTAAATTCCATTACTTTTACTAGAGGAACTCTCTCTCTAGTTCAGCTGCTCTTATTGAGACAGACTTGTCATTGAAGAAGTTTATCTCATTTTTTCAGGTCTGCATTTTTCTATTTGCAATCTTTTTGTTAATATTATTCCTTACCAGTCCTACAGCATTTGCCTACACAACCATATCAGAAATGTTTTCTCTACATTTTAACATGTAACATTGTCCTGTATATTTTCACTTCATATCCCCCACACACTTCTGATAAAGTAAAAATGCCACCAAAAACAATGGACAAAACCCCAGTTACACAAAACCACTCCAGACATCTGGAAGCAGGACATCTAACAACAGAATACAAGGAACAGAACATTGATTTTCTGTAATTCACCAGTTGGCATATCAGCAGAAAGCAGAAACTTAGTTTCTGAATGAATTATCTAATTTTCTTTCCCTTGTCCCTACCTCATTTCAGAATAGGTGTTTCAAAACTATTGATTTGCATATGCTTGAAGTGCACTATTGCCTGAAGAACTCCTACAACAGGACTAAGCAGAGCCACTCTTCTGGTAAACACTGTCTGGGCTATTTAGAATAGACACTGAGCAAGTGAAAGAAGTCCTGTATCAAAATTCAACTTAGATATTTTCTCCTAAACTGTGTAATCTTTAGTGATTGAAGTTGTACTGAATCAGTAAGATGCTTTTATTCCTGCCCAAAGGCTTTTTGAGACTACTGCCTGACAATCAGTTCCCAACCAGCCAATTGCTTTTTGATTTTTTTTTTTTTTTGCACATTAGAAAGTAGCCAATTAAAAGCTGATTCCTTGAGAAAAAAAGAGGAAATATAACACCTGCTTAGTAAATGGCATAAAATAGCTGTAAAGTAAGGATGTATTTAAAGTGAGAACGTATGAACACAGATGTGCTTTTCTTTATGTGAATTGCTAATAATGTTTCTAAGACTTTTGGGAAACTTGCCTTTGTTGATCAGTTCATCAAAGAGTTAAAAGAACAAAATTGTGAGAGAGTTTTGCTTCACATCAATCATTTGCTTCAGAATTTGAAGATCACTCTTCCCTTTTAATCAACACATGGAATATATTCTCTTTTCTTGGAGAGGGCAATTTGTTCATTACTAATTGAAGTAGACTAATTATAAATGATTAGCATTTGAAGAAGGCTTTTAACTGCTATATAAGACCAGTTCAGTGTGCATTTCTCTGCACTTCTCATAAGTGTAACTTAAAATACATGATTCAATGAAGGCCTCAGTATAAAATAGGATTAAATGTACTTATAAGTCTTTAGCAGTCATTTCTGCTGGTCTTTAATCCTAAACCAAATGATGCTAAATATGCAGAATCACAAAAGACAGAAATCAGGTAATTCAGTGTAAACATGCTTGCTTTCTGTGACATATTCCTACTACTCTTCCAAGTACCATTTTACTGCAAATACTGTTTCACAAGGAGTATTAAAAATACCTTAAGCTTTTAGTTCAAAATGGAGAGCAACTCAAGAGGGAATACTGATCCTGTAAATCCAAAAGAGTCAGAGAAATTTACACTGGAAAGAATTGGACAGATTTTGTAGTTGCTTGGAATAGCAACAACCGTATTGATAGGTACATCAGTTTAGAGTAAAACCATCAAAATGAATTATTTACATACCTACATATGTCTAGAACAGAAATAAGTTTGTTAGCTCCTCACTCCTCTCCTTACTCTTTGGTTATGACAATAGATTTTGCATTACTCTTCATAGTTTTCAACCTTTGAACATGAATGTGACTCCTGCCTTTAGAACAGCTCACGTTTGCAAGGCTAGGGCAGGGAGAAGGGCAATAAGAAGAAGTGAAGTGACTTTTTGCTAGAAGCCCTTTTGGGAGTCCAGTTTTTCTCTTGGTGAAAAGATTCTTCACTTGACTTTTCAGTTTTGTCCTATGCAACTTGTATTGGTTCTCCAGACTGTATCTTCTTTATGAAGGCCTCTATCACTATAAAAATTCCTTAGAATTCCCCCTCTCCTTCCCATTTTAGGACCAGCTTTGAATATGAACAAGGACCAGTCTCGAACATGAACAAGGAGCTGCAACCAGGTGTCCCCGCTATGAGAACGTCCCTACACAGCATCATAAATGTGGGGGTTGTGCATCAATGCATCAATGAACATCCCTGCCAAGCTGATCCAAGTGTAAAATTAAATACCAGGTGCTAAAAAGTACAGTGCACAAGAAAACCACAGTCAAGGTATCCTGTATTCTTGGACCTTAACAAGATGCACTATCAGGCTTTCCAAGGCTTCGTAATAAGGGAAAATTTTTTATGAATGGGGTGGAGAATGATGGGGGTATTTTTTACTTTGTCACCTGAGAGGTAGAGCAAGCAGTTAAAATATGGAGAGTGAGACAAGAAGTTATCTGGAGTTACTGCTGCTGAATTACTGGAAATTGCTGAATGGGGAATTGGATGGGGCCATGATGTTCTTGGCACGAGGAATAAACACAAGTATATTGTATTTCATGCAAAAAAGTGACCCAGTAGTACAAGAATGAAAAGAGAGGGGTGACATGGATACAACTTTGTAGTAGAAAGCCAGTCTTTGCAGCAGCATTTTTAATAAATGGGGGGACATCAAATTTGTTTTGTATTTATAAACAAACATGGCAGTGAAATGCTGGTCAGTCAGATTAAAAAATGGTGCAAGTGAATATCAAGATGCCTGTTTTAATTTTGTAGAATTTGAAAGGTTGATAGCTGGTCACTCTTAAAAATATGTCAGAGAGACAGGGGGGTAATGGGTCTGCGATGCTGAGGTAGGACTGTTAGTTGCTTTAAAAAAGTAGTTAAATTTAAATTTGCAGGTAAGGGTAGCCTGAGATAATTTAAAGGAAAGAGTGAAGGAGACATAAGAATATGTATTTTGGATTTCCCACCAAGAACCACAATAAAATCTAGAGAGATCTGTAGAAGAAAGACAGAAGGAAAAAAATATCATAGTGCAGAGTCAGAGAAGCCAAAAGGGGACTGATTTCAAGAGCAAGTTAGCTGTATTGAAGGGAGCTGGCAGTTCAAGGCAGGACACAGAGTGCTATTTCTGAGTGTAAAGAGATTAAATAGAGAGGAGAAATGGTAGTTAAAGAAGCTGGGGGCTGGGATAAGTGTGTTTGTGCTATGACGTGAGAACATGGGAAAGTAAGGCAAAGATTAAAAAATGGAATAAAAAAGAGAGACTAGCAAAATCTGAAGTTACCGTTCCAGATAGGTAAAATGAAAGTAGCAGGGAGTAAAGACAAAAGATTGTGATGAAAGAAAATGGAGAGGACTGAAATAAGTTCTAAAAATATGTCACAGATGTTTCTTGAATCAGCAGACGGTGATCATTCTGCCTACTGAGGATGATGAAAGTAGGCAGGTCCACATATTACAGGACAGACTGAATCATTCTGTAGTGCTCTGATCCAGGCTGCCTTGTTTTCTGGCTGAGGCATTGTAGAGGGAAGCTGGGGGTTGGATTCCTTGCAGTCAGGCTGAGGTGGATCTGAACACACATGTTTCTGCATGAGGCTATTACCCAAGATGAGTGTCAGCTAAACTACTGAGTGACTTTTGAAGAGTCAAGCATGCCATGAGAGGGTGTGTGAATATGCTCTGAGCTCTAAAATGAGATCTAAAAACCTAAACATTATCCTGTCATTTTTTCTTATTCTGCTGGCATTGAAACAGGGTGAAATTGAGACAAGTAAATACAGAAATAAAGTTTTCAAATCAAAATCAGATAGTCAGTGTTTGAAAAGCCTTATTATTAAAAGGGACAATGAACAGAAACTTCTTGGATCACGGAGCTGAAGTCAGATATCCAAAGTCACATCTATTTCAGAAGTCTGAGTCCTTTTAAAAATTGTTTCTAGGCTTTTCAACTCTTTCTTCAGAACTTATCTGCCATTTTCGCGTGCTCTTATTAATGTTTAGTAACTGCAGGGATGTTGATATTCCAAGCAAGATGATGTCTGGGGATGTCCTTCTTTTCCCTGTCTCCCTTGTAGAAAAGTACCCAGTATAGCATATCAAGAGGAATGAGATTTTTGTATCATTATAAAGATAGAAGTATGTTTTAGCTCCATCGTCTATCAATGTTACCATCTTTTGCACAGGTACTCTCTGCACAAACCAAAACCAGCTGTAGGAAAATGTGTTATAAAGCCTCTCCTTTAAATATAGCACAGAAAACAACTGAAGGATAGTATTGCAAAGTAAACTACAAGTAGCTTGCACAGCTTATACGCCAAGTATTCTAACAAAGTCATCAAACCAAAACATAACCACTAAGTATTTAAATATCCTTGCTATCATACAAAACTAAATAGCCTGTAATATTTTTTTTCATGTGCTAGGGAATTCTTTCAAAAGTATTTACCATAGTAATTTTCCCCATTATCTCCTATTTTTTTTTTTTTTGCAAATTTGAGCTCAGAAACACTTACCTATATAAAAATTCCTGATATTCCTCCTCCCCTCTTAGTTTCTCTGTTACACTTTTCTATCTCATATCAGAAGCAAAGTGTATTTGCAGATTTCTCTTTTTTCTCTCCAGCTTTTCTCCACCATCAGGCCTTTGATTTGAAATTGTAAGGCACTTAAATCTTCTGCCAGCATTCTTATAAACAGATCCAATGTGTCCTTTTGTCGATGCTTCAGCATGTAGCCAATTTCCTCTCTTTTCTTGCAGTTTAGAAGACCTCAGATAATTCTGCCTCTGTTCTCTCACAAATATATGAAATTCTAAGTAGTCATCTAACTTCACATTCATGAGGCAATTTCATCGCCACCAAATTGCAGACTTGGCAAAACATTGTCCATCTGCCTTTGAAATGATTTAAGAAAGGATTGAATTTCAGAGATGCTGGTACAGACAATCTAATCTACTACATGTCTGCTTGTACTTTTACAGAATAGCCTTGTTCTTTTGCATATCCCAGCATGGAATGCTTAAACTGTTGTTGAGCTTAGTTAAAGTTTCCATTCAACTCACCAGTGATTCACATTTTATTTGATGAAACAAAAGGTCACTGGGATTCATAGAATTTGGCCTAAAACTGCTGATTGCAGGAAACAATGCAGTTCTGAATAGATGTTTAGAAAGGACTGATCTGATGTCAGTATGCACTCTCATGTGGCTTGGCTGCAATTTTGAGCTGCTGAAGTAGAAGCGGTGAATGCTTTTACTTGTGTTCCAAATCTTAGTTAATGCCTTTGCAGATAGGTTATCTAGAATGGTGTAATATATTAATCCCTCAGGTTTATTTAGATAACCCCTTCTTAAGATTTAAGCAGCTACCGCCTCAGATTCTTTGGTCTGAAGCCGGTCAGATCATCTGGAATCCAGTTTTTTTTCCCCTTTTCATCTTCATTTTAGGACTTTCAGTCTGCACTCTGTAAGCATCCACAAAGAATGTGAGCAGCTGTGGTTTCAGAGACATGTCTGGTGAGCAGCAATGCGTGTTCACAGTGGCACAGTGGCCCGGTGGGTGGAATTCTTTTTTAAGAAAATTTATCCTGTCTCTTTAACAATGTGTTTAAATGTAGAACAAGCAAAAATTCTGACTCGCTGTCTGTTCTCAATGGTCACTGTCATTCAAACAGTGGTAGTCCAAATACTTCAGTATTAACTTCCAAGCACACTAAATCTGCTGCAGTCAGGAAAGATATTAAATACTAAAAAAAGAAAGATACTGACTAAGTTGCTGGCTCTCAGGCTGAACAGGCTCATACATCTTTTACCCTCAATAGCTTGTAGACTCTGACGTAAGAGAGGAAGAGTGGCCATGTACTCAGAGAAAAGGATTTTCATTATGTCAAAAATAAATGGCTGAAACCTGAAGTGTGGCTAGTGCTGAGTGTACTTCCTTGGCAGGAGCTGGTGGCATTCTGAATAGCAAAGCCTTTGAGATGTTTCAGTAGTCCTGTATTATTTATTTTGATCACATAAATGTTTATTATCTGTCTCTAAAAATAGATGAAGTGAATTTGAGAATGTTACAATGTGAATAAATGGCGAGTCGATGAAAACTCTTTTGGCAATGTATCTAAGCCACAATCAACCACGCACAATTTTTGTTATATAAAGACTTTGGGGAGCAGGGGGAAGTTAATGTCTGCAGGCTTATTGGCTCTGTGTACATTTGCTATGACCCTTTTGTTAGTGAAATAACTCAGGAAAGAGATAGGAATCAATGCAGCACTGCAGGCAGTGTAAACGAACTTGTGCATGTTTCAAATATAGTTGTTAAGATCTTATCTTGTCATGCTTGCCTGAATGATAACAAATCCCAAATACATTCTTACCATGGAGCTGCTCTAAACCAGACTGTAGACATGGATATTTTGAGCAATAATCCAGAAATTTGTAGCAGCAAACTTTGCTTTCTCTTTTTGCCAACAGTACCTAACTGTTTGCTGCTGCAAGCTGAACTCAAAGATGCTGATGTGTGTAACTGTAGTGATGGGTTTATGGTAAGTATTTGAAGCTGAATTTTTCTTTTCCTTTTTTTTTTTTTTTTTTTTTTTTTTTTTTTTTTTTTTTTTTTTTTTTTTTTTTTTTTTTTTTTTTTTTTTTTTTTTTTTTTTTTTTTTTTTTTTTTTTTTTTTTTTTTTTTTTTTTTTTTTTTTTTTTTTTTTTTTTTTTTTTTTTTTTTTTTTTTTTTTTTTTTTTTTTTTTTTTTTTTTTTTTTTTTTTTTTTTTTTTTTTTTTTTTTTTTTTTTTTTTTTTTTTTTTTTTTTTTTTTTTTTTTTTTTTTTTTTTTTTTTTTTTTTTTTTTTTTTTTTTTTTTTTTTTTTTTTTTTTTTTTTTTTTTTTTTTTTTTTTTTTTTTTTTTTTTTTTTTTTTTTTTTTTTTTTTTTTTTTTTTTTTTTTTTTTTTTTTTTTTTTTTTTTTTTTTTTTTTTTTTTTTTTTTTTTTTTTTTTTTTTTTTTTTTTTTTTTTTTTTTTTTTTTTTTTTTTTTTTTTTTTTTTTTTTTTTTTTTTTTTTTTTTTTTTTTTTTTTTTTTTTTTTTTTTTTTTTTTTTTTTTTTTTTTTTTTTTTTTTTTTTTTTTTTTTTTTTTTTTTTTTTTTTTTTTGTGATGTATGACCTATATTTCAGTTTGTTGTGGAATAGCCTTGGAGTGGTTATGAGCAACTCTTGTGATTTTTCAGCTATTCTGAAATCTTATTCCTCAGTTTTTGTCCTGTGCAGTAGGATATCACTTAAAAAACATATTTTAGTGGATTTTAAAATTGTACAGTCTTCTATACACTACTGAATATGTGAATTATGATCCCTTATTGAATTGTGCCCTTTATTTGATATGTTGTCAAATGCCATTTCAAATTTCTTTCTAATACTTCATCAGACTGATGCTTCTTTTGTCTCTTCCATCATCTTTTGTCTCTTCCATCATCTCTTCCACCATTACAACACAGCAGTCAGAACAACAAAGTCTGATTTAATAGTCTGTTTACAACATTTTATAGGTTAAATAACATCTTTTTCCCAAGACAGAACCACTTTTCTGAAAATTAATTAGACATTTAACATATTATAGGTTAAATAACATCTTTTTCCCAAGACAGAACCACTTTTCTGAAAATTAATTAGACATTTAACACCATTGAAAAATACATTTTTTAAAAAATCTTTAACATTTTGGTTTTTCCAGAAAAGCTGAAAAAAAAAAATTAAATCTGTGTGATTAGGAGAATAGTAGCCCTGAGGTTATTCTCTCCTATCTGCTAAAATCCATTCCTACCAGACATAACAAGAGCTCAACTTCATGGCAAAATTGATTTGAAGTGCATCTTCACTCTTGACTTTCTCTGCAGTGGCTCATTTCCCTTTTCTGTGCTCCTTTGCAATGGCATTCTTCCAAGCTCTGAGACTGAGAAGTACAAGCCCAACACTGATTTCAGCAGGGAACTGCAGAGACATTTGCCCTTTATTGTGGATGCAGAACATAAATTGAATCCAGGGAGAGCATCATCCTGAAATTATCCTAGGAATAATTTTTCTAGAGCAGACATTTAGATGATGAGCATTGTTCCCTTTTGCTAAGCTTTTTTAATATCATTGAAAGTCAAGCATGTTCCTACTGTAAATATTGTATATTCCTTTTTTAAACATGATTTTTACACAAACCCTTTTGGGTGGCAATACAAATGCAAAATACTTAGGATCCAAATTAATTCAGAAGTAGAAGATCCAATTTGGAACTTTGCACAATAAATAACTGCTGAGTGTGGATTTTGATGGAGCATAATTTATCAGATAAAACTGCAGGTCATGGTGTATTTAAGGCCACTACTTCTAATACTGGATTTTATTTTAAAATCAATTAATTGATCAATTAATTATAGTCAGTCATTTATCATCCTAATGCAGACACTTTTTCTCCCCCAAAGTCAGACTACACCTCTCTCGTAGGAGTCATGCTTTCCAGAGCACTTTCTATTTTATTGGATTAGTTTGAAAAGGGAGAAGGCAGACCTCAAAGCCTCACAGGCAGGCAAAAACAATCATTTTGCTTCCTCTACAAAGGTAAAAATCACAGGCAAGATCTTCATCTGCAGGGAAAGAAATACTACCAACCTTAACGAGAATCCTGAGTTTCTTGTTGTCCTTGCCAAATCGAATGTAGGGATTGTATTCAGAAATAGTTTATGGGACTTTTCACAGGCATTAAGAGTCCAAACAGTGTTGCCAGAATGTTTTTCGAGTAACAGTAAAAAATTCCTCTTAACTTGCACCAGTTAAGAAAAAGGTTCCTGTTTGATTGCCTGTGTGTGGCCAAGGGGCACACATATCCAATGGCATTTCAGCAGCATGGCATTTCAGCAGCATGGCATTAAACATGAGAGTAACCATTCTAAAAACCAATCACCAAGTCAAAAATCTATAGGCTGTCTTTGTTCCCTTGGACAAGGGAAGGTTCAGAATAGAATCCAGAGAACCCAGAGCAATTATCTACATTTAATAGGAAATACTGACGGTAAGAATATGTATGAACAACTTCAGATAGTGTTTCATATCCTTACCAGACTCTTTCCTTTTCTGCAGTTACTTATTTTTCTTATATCTGTCACAATGAGGCACTGCCAGAGAGGTGGGATAAGGGGAATTTAGAATCTACATACTTTATGTGTCTGCTGTCTTTGTCCAGTGGATTTTCAATAATTACTGCTCCTTTTGAATTTCTTCTCTTTTGAACAGTGCAATTAAATATTCAAGGGGCCAGAAAGAAAAAAAGAGGAGAAATATCTGTGATGGGTGCAACCAATCCTTTACATGCTGATATTTGGCTCTAGAATCAAACAATTCTTAGCTGGGGTTTGTTTATGGACCTTCAAATATCTTTTTTGATGTATCTTTGTATCACAGTTTAGCATTCATCCTTTAGCTGTCTACAATCAAACTTCCTGTGATACCTGGAGGTGTATATACACTGACTATATATACAAGTTTTATCTCTAAGTTTTTTTTTTAATTATACACCCTTCATTTTGATGAGGCATATGATTTAATCTACTTTAATTACAAATCTTTGTTTTTGTGCTGTATGTTTTACTGATCTGTTGTTTGACCATGTGATACATATATTTCAGTTATTTCTTTCATATAAATTTAATTTTTCCATGTGAATCCCAAAAAATAAACAAGCATGAAAAATTTATTAAATGTTAATGCTTCTTTAGAAATTATTTTTAGTGACAGTCTAGTCTGCATTGAAGTAATGTATTATTCCAGACAATTTTCTGCAAAAACAATGAAAAGGAAAAAGAACAGAAATTCACAAGTTGAGTTTTGCAATTTTAAGAGATGGCCATCATCATGAAAGTTCTTTCATTCCTAGTAAGATTGTATGATTAGAATCACAAATGAAAACATGCTTTGTACAAATTTAAATAACAACTAACTATGGAACAAGTTGTGGTCTTGTTGTTCTGTATTAACAGTAACTCTGATGGGGGGGAATCTTTTGCTACTCAGGGAATAAAAAGAACTCCATATCTCTGTCTGTGACTTGCAATCTCAATTGTGTGGCTTACATTTGACTTTTTTGCCGTGTTCATGTCTCTCAAGAAACTATGAGAAACTCAGTAAACTGTGAAAAAGTTCCATTAGATAACATCTGTTTTCTGGTACTTCCTTTTTATTTTTTTCACCTTGAATAAGGTCGTCTAGCTTTTCTCCAGAATGTTTAACAACAGTGGTTGAGGAACAAATTCATAGCATCAGTGGATCACTAGTACATTTTTGTCAGTGGTCTCAATTTCTCCTTCAAGATGTTGCTGTTTTTACACTTGGAAATCCAGCATGAGTTCATTGAGACTGAACTTTAAAATGGAAATAAGTAATGATTATATCATTAAGTTTTTTTCTTGTGTCAGGGAAAAATATGTAAAATATCCTTAAACCTTTATCTCTTTCTGTGTTGCATATTGTAAAGAAGTCAGCATAGCAGATTTAACCAGGAAGATCCTAAAGGAAGTTTGAGTGAAACCCTTTTTTTGCTTCCAAAATATATTTGTAGTCTGAATATATGAAAAGCTCCATTTTTATGTTGGCATAAATGTTGCTAATAACATTTTCCAAAGGAGAGCTGGGTATTTAATTCAACTCCCAAAATTTTTAAACAGAAAATGGAGTCATATGAAAATGTTGAATATATTCTAAATAAATAATTGAAATTTGCATATCATAGGGAAGTGCCTGCCATGGAGAGGTTGATTATAATGAGATTTATTACACGTTTTTATATGCTGATTCAATTAACTTTGAAAACTTGCAGTAGTGTGCTAGTATTGCTTCTTTCCAGTATTTGCTTCCAAGGCAGCAAATTTATTGACTTGTGTGTTCAGTATAAGCCCTAGGGGTGGAATCATGGAATTGTTTTGGTTGGAAGGGACTTTAAACATCACCTAGTTCCAAGCCCTCTGCCATGGACGGGGACATTTTTCACTAGACATGTTGCCAAAGATCCCTCCAACCTGGCCTTGAACGCTTCCAGGGATGGGGCACCCACAGCTTCTCCAGGCAACCTGTGCCAGGGCCTTACCATCCTCATAGTAAACAGTTTCTTCCTCAAGTGTGATCTAAACCTACTTTCTTTCAGCTTGGAGCCATTCCCCCTTGTCCTGTCACTCCAGGCCCTTGTAAATAGCCCCTCTCCTGCTCTCTTGTAAGCTCTCTTCAGGTATTTGGAAGGCCACAATTAGGCCACCCCCAAACCTTCTCTTTTCCTGGCTGAAAAGAGCTTTTTCTCACAGGAGATGTTCTCCACCCCTTTAATCACCTTGGTGCCCCTCCTCTGGACTTAGCCAGCAGCTAAGTCCTGCTCCATGTCCTTCTTTTGTTGGTACCCCAGGCTGATGCAGCACTGCAGATGTGCTCTCACCAGAGCAGAGCAGAGCAGAGCAGAGCAGAGCAGAGCAGAGCAGAGGGGCAGAATCCCCTCCCTCTCCTGCTGCCCACGGGTCTCTGGATGCAACCCAGAACACATTTGACTCTCTGGGCTGTGAGTGCCATGGCCAGGGCATGCTCAGCCTCTCCTCCACCAGCACCCCCAAGTCCTTCTGGACAGGGCTGCTCTCCATCTGCTCATCCCCAGCCTGGATTGACACCAGGGATGACCCCATCCCAGGTGCAGCAGCAACATTTGGTCTTGTTAAATCTCATGAGATTCCCATGGGCCTGCTTGCTGAGCTTGCCCTCTGGATGGCATTGAATGAAAATAGCGCTTCTGCAGAGGCAATGTGGACACATTGTGCTGCTTAGTTATCTTGCAGTAAGGGTTGTACCATCAGGTCATCTAGTTTCAGCTCTTTTAGGGCTTGACCCAGAAGTGTTTCAAAGTTTTGGCCATTGAATTTAGTCAAACTGTAGTAAAAATTGCTTTGGTATTCCGCGGAGTTTTCAGACCTCAATTAAATATTTTCAAATAGCATATTACTGCAGCCAGAGTTATTCATTAATGCCAGATCCAGCACCCTTTGAAATAAATGTATTTTTAAGGCTCTGAACTTCAGACCATATACTCAAAGACAAGGAGGTATGTAAATGGAATGTGATTTCCTGTCCAAGATGAATACATGCTTCTGATCATGTCTGTATGAAATATTTAGATCCTGGTTTAAAGCACTTCAGTGCTATTTTAACATTAAGCATATGACTTGTCAGTCAGGCTGTTTGGGCTTAGAATTAGCCATGAGGCTGAGAACATGGTAATCACAGAAGTTCACTAATAATACTTTAGACTTTTCTCTTTGTTAGGAAATATTATCAAATAAATTTTCCTGTTTGATTTTCAAATTCTAAACTCATGGTTTGTTAGGTCCTTACTATGCTCTTCTTCAAAATGATTCCCTGAGAATAATAATACTCTATAAAGTGGCCTATTATTAGAAATGAATAAAGCACAACCTCTTTAGCAAGAGGAAAAGAACATGTGAAGTGCAGATTACAGTCAATCTCTTTCAAATATGGGGAATTTTCATGAAAATTATGGTACTTCAAAAATTCCGTTTCCTTAATTTCTGCTAAAATTACTTGACTTATGTCATAGAATAATTTCTTCTAACTACCTAAGGGTATCTACTTTGAATGTTAATGACTTTATATTTGAAACTTTACAGGATTGCTCATAGGTAATTCTACAATATCTTGAAAGAGAACTTGGGGGTCCAAGCAACAAAACAGAATAAGCTACTTAAATTAACAAGTGATCTGTTAGTCAGATTAGCAATTAATGTAGTGACAAAAATATCATAGGCAAACTTCATTAATGTGTTGCAGTAGAAACAGCTATTTCAAAAATTTCTCAGTCATTAAAACTCCTAAAATTTCATCCTTTCTCTTAGTGCATAAAAGTATGTAAAGTTATACAGGATCAGGAAAGAGAAAGATAAGAGAGGAAGACACATAAAACTGAATTATTTGTGTCTTGAACTGGGTGAAAAAGAAAAAAATAGATGAATTTTTTTTTTTTCATTTTTCCACAGCAAAAGACATACAGGTAGTCTTGATCAACTATGTCACAGGATAACAAACAGATGGGAAGGAGCTAGTTTGAATTAAAAATATAACCCAGTAGTTAGGTTATATCTCAAGGCAGAGTCAAGAGTTACTATTAGAGAAGCCTCCTGGGTAACAACACACTAAAAACTTTCTGTCTGCCTGTATGGGTTGGATAATATTTAATTCAATCCTGAAAATCCCTGACATTTATGCATTATGTAGCTGACTATGCCAAGTATGTAGCTTTAAAAAGATCATCCATCAATTTAAGGTTATAAACTTTGGTAAATTTCCAATTTAAAAAATTGCTAAAAGTAGGAAGCAAAATTGCTTATTTTGAATGAAATAGGACATTGATTAAATCTAATGACAACAAATCTCCTGACAAACAAAATGACCATCCAGGTCTGATAGTGATGCTTACAATTTTATAATTATTTAAGATTTTTACTTTTTCCTTCAGTCATTATGGAATAATGGTCCCAGACTCTGAAGGGAGAGGAAAAATGTGTGCTTAATTCTTTTCCTTTGAAAACATTCTGTAGAAATATCACTTATGAAAAGAATTCAGCTTTTCTCTTTATCTACTATGACTTTATTCTCCTTATTTTTTCTTTCTATTTAAAATCTACTGTTTATGCATCTTCCTCTTCTGGAAGATGCAGAAAGCTCAAATTCTCTCTTTCCAGTGACTCTAAGATTTGCACCTTTTGCCTTTCCTCATATATTGTTTAGCCAAGTGACATCTTGGTTACCATCAACTCAGTTTTACCAATATATAAAAAGGCAATATTTCATATAAAAACTTCCCAATGTGGAAAATTCGCTACCACAACAGGGAAGCCTGCCCCTCCAAGCAAACAAATGCTATCTCACAAAATAGGAGTTGGTGTAAAACTAATAGTTTTGAAAGATGTGCTACAACCAGATCATCTTTTTAATGTTGTTTTTGCAGGGTTTGATAAGGAATGTTTTCTCATGGAGGACATAGGAAATTTGTATTACTGCACTGATTTTGTTTAGTTGAAAGAAGTGGTTTGTTTTCGTAGTTTGAGAGTGCTTGTGCACTCTTCCTACAAAGTAAAACTTATTGGCTTTTGCTGCAGGGAAAACCAGAGGCTTTATGACCTGTTATGGAAAACATTTCAGTTCCTTAAGATGAGGCTAGACAAGAGAAGGTTGTATAGCAGTAAATCAGCTTGCAGTGAATCTCCTTCATCATTAGATTGTGTTAGGTTAGTTATGTCCCTCTTCTTGGTGAAATCCCAAGGCTCTGCTTAGTCTTTTGTGGCATTGGAATTCCTTGTGATCTATTATCAGATTATCCTTGAACGAGTGCTGTATCTTTCACTCCTAGAAATAAGCAATCTGCTCTGTAGCACTCACCATTACATGGAGTCATTTATTATGGCAGAACTTTGTCATTCGATTATGCTTTTGTACAGAGCACATGGCCAAAAATCTCAATCACAGGTGTCTAAAGTTGGTTAAAGAAGTTGTCGATGTTCCAAACTTCAGAGATGCTGATCTGGTGCTGAGGTGCTTGTGTGCTGTTGTCTGTGGCTGAGAGGATCCTACTGCAGTCATTTGCTGACTTCTGATCCTTTTGCTCTCTCTTTTTTCCAGACTGTGAACATTTTCCTATGGTATGTGAAACACTTTTCCTTCTTTTGTATGTTATTTTTCTCAGCACCCAGTGAACTGACAAAAGTGAGGAAAATTTAGCTAAAACTTTAACTATTTCAGCCTACTTATTATGTTCAATACCTTGCTGTACACCTCATTTCAACTTCTTTTTTTTCCATGTTTTCATGAGGAAAAGCTGATTATAGGTAACCTGACTAACAGTAAGAGATTGTGGCACAGAAGACACCTGTCAAATTCATAAACTAGTTGTTTTTATGAGCTATATTTTGTTATGCTGTGTAGAAAGGGATTTAAATAGATGGTAATTCTGTTCCCCAAACAGGCTACCTTGGTTTAGACTTAACTGCTGCTAGCAATTACTTTCTGCCCAAGGCAGGAATTCCTTGTGTTTCTGTATGTAGATAAACCAGCATACTGACATAGCACAATATCAGCAAAGGTACTTGTGTAGCCCAGACATACCTGGCTCTTGTTGAACCTTCTGAAATCCACTAGCTATGAACTATTTTTCTTGCACTTAGCCCA
Organism: Urocynchramus pylzowi; assembly: GCA_013397555.1. Taxonomy (NCBI): domain Eukaryota; kingdom Metazoa; phylum Chordata; class Aves; order Passeriformes; family Fringillidae; genus Urocynchramus; species Urocynchramus pylzowi. Next base: position 194,455 of record VZRH01006237.1, read on the forward strand.
TTCATTTTTTAACCCACAGGCAATGTAAAAGAATATCATAAAGAAATGGGAGGATGATGTAGAAAAGGTAATTGCCTCTGCTCTGTTCATTCCAAGAGGCAGGAGAAGGAGCCCTGTGATGGAAAGTTAGTCTTTGAGAATGCAGAGACCTTGGAAGAAGAGAACAAAGCCTCAGAATGGTACTGCTGAGGAAGGAAGCTTTGGATTTGGTCAACTTTTATCAATTCCTTCTTCAAGTTACTCCAGAATTTATTGAACACCCTTGCCCTTCCTTGCTGACTCTGCTGTGAGGTCACTTGTTGGCTAATACATGCAAGAGGCTCTTAAGCACAGTACAGTGGAGACAAATTGCCTCAGATCACCAGGAAAAATGGTGCACAATCAGGACATGTATTAAAAAAAAAGATTTTTATCTTTCTTCCTATTTCAGCTGCTTGAACCACTGGTATTCCTGTGCTGCTGCTGCAATAATTATGCCTGCTTCTCTTATGTCTTAATTACTGTTACAGGATGCTATTTTAAGGGGTAATTCTGGTAAACAATCACTGGTTAGTCTTTTCAGAGCAGAAGTGAAAATTCACATGAAGTAGTGAAACGTTCAGATTTTCATCATCGTACTGGGAACAGGGCCCTGCAATCACTTCCCAAGAATCCTGTTTGAATCTGGCAATGAAAGACCATCATTAGAGAGGAGCAACGAAGGTGTGACAGCACCTTGGGCAAGCTACCAAGTGCATGCAAAGGTCAAATAGCAGATGAAAGAAGAGAGCAGGAATTAAAAGAAAGGAGGAAAATGCCAGCATTATGCTGACGTTTTCATTAAGAAAATCACTGAATAGATGAAACAAGTCTGACATTTACTTATACGGTGGTGGAAATCACTACACTGTGTGTACTGCATGTTTTCCTGTTCAGTCAGCATATTGTACAGCTGTGATAAAGGGGGCTGTAATCATTTTGCAATAACGGTGATACAAAATTGTTCATTGACTCAGCTTTTCCTCCATTAGGTGAAATATAGTGTAACTGGCCATATAAGTCAATTTCTTTCACTATGCCTCCACACATATCATGGCTGTAATCATTGTTTTAAAATAATTTCTCAAGATGGTGCTACTTTCTACACAAATCACCCACCTTTCCTCTATCTTAATTTAAACTCATGTGTTCACTAAATTGCTGTAACTGGGCAGCATACATTATAAAGTTTCATTCTAGTTATGTAGCTAGAAAATTTCACTGCAGTGTTGCTTAGTGAGAGGAGAAATTCATTAGGCCTGAGTGACAGATAAATCCACCATGGACTGTGGTGAGGTGCATTTCTGCATTCACCAGCTAAAAATGCACATGAAAAAGTTAAGTCTCCATTGGACTCCTCCGAATTACATCACTTTGGCAATATAAGGAGGTTATAAAAGGCTAAAAGCCTTTAGAAATACTCCTTACTTGGGAGGTGTTCTGGGTTACATGCAGGTTCAGAATGGTCCATTATCTGGCTCTTCTGGACAGGTGGAAGCCAGAAGACTAGATTTAAGCTTTCTCTAATTGATGCAAGAAGTTCAACAGGTTCCCAGGCAACGTGAAAATGCTAGAAATACAAAGGTGATTCTGAAAGCTTGGTGGTAAATTTCTCCCCTGGAAACTCAGTAACAAAATTCATACTTTGAATTTGAGTGTGGCAGAATGGGAGGCCAGATTTAATGATGGATGCTTGATCTTCTTGGAGAATGCTTGTAGCGCTGAACCAAAATCCCTTGAGTATGACACACAGCCTGTTCATTTGAATTTCATCTCCTTTAAGGTTTGCTCTTTCTGCTGTTACTTTGTCTGTATTGGAAGTTTCATTTGCACAAAAAATGGTATTAAAATTAGTGTCCATCTAAAGACATAGAAAGGTCCTTCAAACATTGATCAGTTATGTTTTACCACACACAGATGGGATGGGATGTGCAGGGAACCAGTTCACAGGCCACTGGAAAGGGTTAAAAGAGGAACATTGGTTTCACAGCACTAATCTTTGGCTATCATGGAATTATCACTAAAAAAGGGGAAGACAAATCAAACAGAGCAGTTCAGTCAGAGGATAGCAGTGACCACTTAGGTTGGTCTGTTCTGCTTCTTGCTGTTACTGGGTAATAACAAGCAGCTGGGGAAAAGCAGCACCCTAAATTTTTCCAACTCTTTCTACAGTTGTGTGTAAGCGTGAAGAAAAGTCAGGCAAGGAGATACTAGCAGGTAAAAATGGACTGGAACTGAGAAAAGGGGAATCCTTATGCTTGAAAGCAGGGTCATGTTTCCATGCCAGGTCCTGACTCCCAGAGTCAGTAGACCCACAGAAGCCTGTTTGACTAACAAACACAGTGCATACCTGGTAGTTTATTCACAGGCTTTCTTTTGGAGTACACCACTGAGTTCCTTTTCAAATCAAACCTGAATGTGGTTTTGCAGTCGGCTCGCTCTGGGGACAACTCAATTTTAAGTGTATGTAAAGCTTTGGCATCTTTGTTTACATGGTCTTCCCACACTACCTTGGCAAACCTTGCACCCTAAAATATCTTCATATGTCAAATGCTATGCCCATGGCACAAAATATAGACTCAGAATCATGTTTAAAAAGTAGCCTTCTGGCAGATTGTGACAGGATTGTTATTTTGCGTGTTTTGAACAGGAAAAACAACCCCCTTTTTCAAGATGGGTAACAAAAAAACAAATGAGGCCAAAGGCACTAAAGCCAAACACTGAACTGTGTGGACTGCAGTACACTTTGGACAGAGTTAATCCTTTATTGATGAAATCAAACCCAAAGGAAATGTAGATGCAAGTACGCTGTACCAGGTGGTCTGATGCCAGAGAGTTTTTTGTAGTGTAAATATAGTATAAATGTAACCTTTATCTTCTTACAAGTGTTGCCAAGCAAGACCAAGGTCATCAAAAAGGTCTGTTTGGGGTCTGACATTAAATAGAGTTCTAGACAGAAAACTTTTTCTGAGGCAGAGGCTTTTCTTTTCATGTGATGTTGCCTTTCATGGTATCAAGTTAGTTAGCCTCCAAGAATAAATAACAGGATATAGCAAAGGATGTAGCCTTATTTTATAAAAGATAAAATTACTGAGGAATGTGGGACAGAAGTTCTATATTTCTATCCTTATCCTTCAGATTAAATTTAAGTCCATACTGATAACTTTTTGAACCTGATATTTCTCATTAAAGAATCAGAGCATGAAGAAATTAATCATTGTATTCCTTTCAGTTCAGGGTGGGTTTAACAGGTGCCACATATGAAATATTTACTAATATTCTTTTCCATGAGCCACAAAATATAGTTTAGCTGAAGCAGAGATTTCTAACTTACTGCACTGTAGTCCTGTGGGCAGAGCCCACTCCATACATACTGGACTGTAATCCTTGTAGTTAGGAAAGAAATAGCATCATCAGTCCAAATACAGTGCCAGTAGGATAAAAATGAGACCTCAGGAAAGAAAGCTGGTGTGTTCTTTTTTTTTTTTTTTTTTTCCCCTGGGTAAATACAACAGCAGTATGTTGATAATAATCAAATTATCTGTTTTCTAAGAAACTGTATTTGCAAACAGATGTGTTTTCTGTATTTGCAGATGCGATAACCCAAAACCAAATGACACACTGAGGTAAAAGACGTATTCTAGGATGTAGTTCTGCCAGTCCTACTGCTTCAGAAAATAGGGGTTAGAGTCTGTCTTCTGTTCCTGTATCTCCACAGTTGTCTTCCACTTGGCTTTCCTATTTTCAGCAGTTTTTGTGACAGTGTCACACAGTCATTTCTGTTTAATGATCTTAATTGTTAGCTTGAACTTGTTCAGTGTTTAACAAACATGTAACCTACAAAAATTAATAATAGATTGTGTAAAACTGAGAAAATGAATTTATTCCTATTTCTGTCTGCTTTGAAACACATACTGTAACTAACCATTATAATTAAAATATTAAAACTTAAAAAAAGGTGGGGGAGCTGAATTTACAATCCATAATATAACCAAGTGGGAATGAATGCAATACATATAATACACATCTGAGAAGCTAGATGCATGTTACAATATGAGAATTTTGCACTCATGATATTTTTGATATGAACGTAGTTTCATTTGTAATAATGAAAGTATAGGTGTTGTAGCTAGTATGCATATATATATACATTTTTTTAGTATATATTTTTTAAATAGACATATCATCAGAAAGTCAAAATGCCTAAAGTATTGAAGTAAACTTCTGACTCAGGAAGGTCCTGGAGATAGTGATTAGGTGCCATAGCTGTAGGCATATTATACATAGATAAGAGAAGATGGGTAATTTAAGGGGGCAGAAGACTTCTCAGTGCAACAAAATGCCTGCTACAAGTAGCAGGTGGGCTTTGAGGAAATTCCAGTTGGCTCCAGAAGACCCTAAACTGCATTTTGGAAAGATAATATATAATATTTAGTAAGTTTTAATAAGGAGCAACAGAAGACAATTTTTTTAGCCTAGGTTATTGTTGTAATAAGTGATTAAAAATATGTGGTGTAGCAGCTGTATATCAACAAGCTTGTTTCATTTCAGAAATGAATATCTTTTCTGAGGCTGTCAAATATTTCCAAATGGGACATAATTACCCAATATTAATTTCTACCAAAAAATAAGAAATAACCCAGCATTAAAATGCTGATTTATCTGGTAGACCTCACCCCTAAACAGATAAAACAGTTAGGGTGGTGCTGGAAACTGAGTTACTGTCCAGATTGTGCAGCATGCTGTCTGATTTTCCTGAGCTTTTTAAAGAGATGTATCTCTCTGATATAGATCCCCATGGTCTACTTACAGGGAAATTTCATTACCATGCTGTGCGGTCCTCACGGTGCTGAAAGTAAAATATTGGATTGACAGGTTCTTGTTGTGGAGCAGGGCTTATTGATGATGGAAAGACTGATTCAATCTCTAATCCTGAAGAACGACCTGCCACCTGGAGTGATAGTATACAGATGGGTGCAATCTAAACTCCCTTTCCGCCTCAAGTTGCATTTGGCTGTAGATTAACAATGTGATTCCATATAATGAAGATGGTTGCTGGGTGCAGTGGCAATTTTCCATTACTGACATGCCGTGTCAACAGTTCTGACAAAGCTGTAAGGACAATGTTTAAAAGTGCTACATCTGGCTGGGATGGTTGCCAGCTTATTAACAGCCCCATTAAAACTACCTGCAGAGATCTGTGTTGGGAAAAGGGAACATAGTGCCCTGTTTCCCCTGCAACCATCTATGCAGGCATAATAACAGTCCGATAGCACACACTTGGAATAACAGTGTTATGGTGGTAGAGTAGCAGCTCTTTTACAGTTTTATCTTGGTGAGGGAATATTTCATACCTTGATTTGTGTTGAATCCAAATCCTGTGGCCTTACTCCGGCAGATACACCACTGAATTGAATTAAAACATCACCTGAGGGTGAAGTTCCATGAGTAAGTTGTGATTTTACTAATGATATTTCCAATAAAAGTACTCTGAGGATGTTTGCGTATATATATGTATATATATATATAAATCATTTTTAAAGAAATTTATGACTATGCTTTTAATTACCTCTTATTTTTCTTTCCTCTTGAATGACTGTGCAAGGCTCCCAGTGAAGCATATATAATATGAAAGGGGTTTAAGGCATTTTTCTGAGTATGAGTAAAGGGCCGTGCTGTCCCAGAGGACACTGCAGAAGGCACAGCATGCTTTCTGGTGAGTCTCCCCCCATTCCTTGTGAATGCAAAGGGAGCAGTTGCCAGTATAATGATAAATGGGCTTGTGATCCTAGCTCTCTATAAGCAGTTTCTAGTACAAGTTGAAACACTCTCTCTAAGTTCAGTACTTGAAGGCTGAAGAAGGTTCTCATACCCTGTTTCTTACAAATCCGTGTAGCGTCTTCCATAATTCACTTCTAAGCCGTGTCTGTTCATGTATGACCAAAGGATCTCTGCATGCTGAGCAATGCCTGCTTCTCATCCATGTAGCCTGGGAACTCAAGCCCAGAGCTCATGGTGAGGTCATCTGGCTGTGCCTGACACTGTACTGTCTCACCAGTTCTGCTCAGGAGGGCTAAGCTTGGGATAACACAGAAATACCAACTGCACCTCAGCCTGTCATAACCCTTCCTGTCACTCTTGGCACCAAGTGTCATCTTCAAGATGACTTCAGAGCTTGCTGATCCTGAAATGAGAAAAGGAGCCCAAATGTGTCCATCTTAGCTTATTATGGTAATGTGATCAGTGGTGTCAATAAACAGTTGGAGGCGCTTCACATCTGATTATAGTTATCTTTTCTGGTTTGCTGGAGTGAGTAAGTTCATTTCTTTGCAGCCCAAAGAAAGATGCAAGTCTTTGGGTGTTTCTGTGTGAGAGTGCCCATGCTGTGGTCTGTGTCCCTCCTGTTTCAGCTGCCTGAACAAGTAGAAGAATTTTCAAAAATTTGGGGCAATGCAAGGGCTCTTGACATTTCTTACACATGGAACTTTCCACATGTGGCAGAAATAGAAAATTATGTTTAGAACAAGCAATATGACTTCATGTCTGTTATGCCATATGTTTTTCCTCCTGCTGCTGTACCAGAGAAAAGGGATGTGGAATAGCCTGACCTCATTCTGACCGTTGCTGTGTTTGTAACTCCTTAGGGCTCTTACAGCCACATGAAGAATTATCATTCTGCTGCACCACGGAATACACAGTTAAAATACATATCTATCACAAAACCTGGAGCAAAGGAAGTAGAGTTTTGCACCTGAATTCTGCATAAAAGTCTGCCTTGTATACTCTGAAAGATATCTTGCATCTTATTTAAAAATTAATTTTTTTTAAGTAACCATGAAGCTTTTGGACTTGATATGAGTCATAAAAATATACCTGTAATGCCTATGTTTTGAGTCATGAGTTGTATGTGTACCAAGTAGGTCACATGAAGAGTTCTGTGCAAAGACAAAGGATAAAACACATATAAATTTTAATTTGACTTGGAACTTGGTCTGTGTTCTGTGCTTTAGACGTAAGGAATGAAAACCAGTGAAGGCCAGTCATATTGTAGTGCTCAGTTCACACTTTGACTCATTTAATTGTCTGGTGGCAGCTCAGAAGCAGAAACACAAGCCTGTGGTGTGAAATCTCTGGCTTGGGAGATGGGGTTGATCTGAGCTTTCCTAATTTGTTTTATGTTTTACTCACATACTGAGACAGCTGTGGATCTTTTAATCCACCTTAGGAGAAGGAAGGACTAAGAAAAATAATGAAGGAATCTAATTTAAAAATCTAGCTTTCCCACCTATGCTGAGAAGTTCCTGTGACTGAATATCCTACCATGCTCTGTGCACAAAGTGTTGACTTAAAGAGGTGCCATCCAGTTGAGATGCTCCTTGGGGAGTCTGTATTTACATGACTTTGTGGGTCTTGTATCTGCCTGTAATAGCAACTTAGTTTCATACTTTTTAATGTAAGTATCTTTTATTTGCATTGTATTGGAATTAACAAATTACATTCTTTAAATTTAAAAAGTAAACACAAAATGTTATGCTGCTATTTTTTGCTATAACTACCCCTAATTTTCCCATTTGGAAATGGGAATAGTCAATTACAGTCTATTTCACTTTCAGATTCCAATACTTGGAATATACTTTTTTTATCTTTTCTAAAACTAGAAATATTCCACCTTCTGATGGAGAAGGAGGAGTCATCCTTATTCTTCTCAAATATATTCCACTTAAATGTATTTCTATGAAACTCATTTGTATAGAAATTAATATTTGAGACAAATCTCATGAAATGGTGTCTCTCCCAGAGTGATATATAAAGAAGAGTATTGCAGGCTAAGTTTGCTTTTTCTTCAAAAGAATCTGAGATTGTTTTAGCACATTCACCCTAAATTATATGGTTAAATTAGTCGCTGGTGCTATTGCACTAGATAGGTACAATAGTACCTGTGTTTAGATACTGCTCATGGTAATGGGTATATAAGATGAATTGTACCATTAGTGCACTGTCTAGCTACAGCCAGATAATTTCTTTCTTTTAGAATTAATATGATCTCTGTTTCTCATAGTAGGTCAGGCATCATTTTCATTTCTTTTTCTATCCCTTCTCAGACACTTAGAAATAATGATGGCTCTCTTACATTTCAGAGTCCTATTGTAGTTTCAGCTGTCTTTTTTTTTTCTTTCTTCTTCAATGAGTTTGACTCCTGGAACTCTCTGTTCTTTGCCATTTCCCTTCAATTTTTGTTACTTAGCTTTTATTTAGCTTTGCACCTTGCCTCGTCTTGCTGCTATTCATTTTATTTGTAGTTCTGGATCAGTTCCTTCACTTACAGAAACAGACTTTTCAGGATGTGGGACTTCTGAAAGCCTTTTTTTCTTCATGGTCTACTAGCTGCAAATTTCTTTTCTTTAATAATCAGCTTGTTTTGTCATTTTGTCTATTGAACTCTATCTTTTGTCCTACTTATACAACCTGTAATGTATCTACATAAGATTTCCTCTTATTTTATTTTCTCACCTTCCACTCTAGGATTATGTTTGAGACTAAGCCAGGAAAGGGGCTAAAGCCAAAGCTCACCACAGTCCAGACCCACATAGCTATATGACTGGTAGAATGTAAGTGTCCCTGTATTTAGTAATCCCACACTGCTTAAAATCCTTGCTTTCCATGTGTGAATTGGTGCCTAAATCCTCTGGGAAAGTCTCCTCAAGAGCCAGTGGGATATTTAGTAGCAGCCACTCTAGAAAAGCTGTGTTCTCCCGACCTACAGAAGTGTCATCTTGCTGGGCTGGTCATACAGAGTTGAGTAAACCTGACTTTTGGAATTGCCTTAAAGTCAGTGCCTTAGTATGCACTTGTAAAATGGGCCAAAAACTTGTAGAATACTTAGTGTCTAAGTATTGTACCATCTGAGGTGTCTTCTCTTCCCCTGTATATTGATTTTAACAGCCTTTGATCTACAGAGAATTACAAGAAAGACTCCCTTCTTTCCAGCCCTGGAACAGACACCACCTAGAAATCTTACTCAATGTGTTCTTTTATCACATTTTTTTCTTACTTTCTCCCTGATTTGTCTGCCTATTTTTCTCAGCAGCTGTTCTGACATTGTCCTTGCTTTGCTCTTGCCTTTCTTTTCTTCCTCTCTTCTTTTTTAAAAAACAAAAAACCCTCGTGTCACCTTTCCAGCCACCATATGGCAAGTATTAGGCTGGGATATGTAAAGTCTCTATGTTGTTTGCAAGGATAAATGTTCCCAAGAGTTATGTAGTTTCCAGGTATCAGTGGAAAGAAAAATACTATAAGTAATGGTGGGACCCAGACATATTTTTGCATAGATTTCCTTACCAGTAAAGTTTTTGAAAGTAACGAGCATGTTGTAGAAGATCAGTCGTTAAAAATGCAAAACACAAAGAACTGTAAACAACTTTGATGGCCTGATTAATAATTCAGTTAAACTGGAGGTTAAGAGATGAGTCTATTGCTTCACTTTAAAGACAAGCCAAAGAAAGAAAAATAAAAGAAGTTTAAGAAATCAGTTGGGTGAAGTAAACTGAAAAGACTAATTTCTATTATATTTAGAATTTATTGTAAGCAAAAAAAGCTATAAGGATGAACCTCGAGCTGAAAAGATAAATAATAACTTAAAAGAGACTATTAGGGTAATATCTGAAAGGGAAAGATAAACTAACCAGCAAAGACAGCTACATCATGGAGGTTAGCAACTGTTGGGGTTAAGTGAGCACTGTTAGTGTTTGATCTGTTAGACCTTAAAAAGGACATTGGATCTTAAAAGCCTCAAGGAACTCCAGGGTGGAGATACAAAGGAGGTTTCTAGCAGTCCAACATTTTGGAGCAGTCATTTAATGATAGCAGGGAAAGACTTCCTACTGAACTTTAAGGTAGGTTTTGATGAGCTTTCCTCATCAAACACCCACTTACCTCACTTCTTTAACACTTTTCCAGCTAACCTGCATTTGTCTTCTGTGCAGTCTTTGAAGTTAAGATCTTGGACTTGCATGTTGCAGTTTATGTCCACCAGACTTCAAGTATTCTTCCTTTTCCTTTTAACTCTTGAGAAAGAACAAAGCAAAAAGTAAAACTAAACACATGTCAGGGGTGCAATGAATACAAGTTAGGAAGGAATTTGTTGTCAACTGAAAGATAAATATATTGAAACAACGTAAGGCCCCAAACAACTTGCTCAATGAGGCTTTAGAAAGGGCTTTACAATTGCTCATCTACTCTGAGTTTGATGTTAGGGATATTCTCAAGGGGTCAAAACATCAAAAAAGACTTTACTGGCAACTTTAGAAAATCAAAGAACTTTGGCAAAAGATTTATTGAAATATTCAATCAACACAAAACACTTCTCAAAGCATTAACGTGGCCTATTCAACATAGTGAGCTCTAAGACTGTTTGATTTTAAGTTACTCAAAAACTCTGATAAGAGGGAATTAGAAGGAGAAAGAGAGAAAAGCAGAAAGGATATAGAAAAGGCCACATATAGCTACCAACTCCTTATTTCTAGAAGTGTTCAGCTGATAGAAATTCCAAGAGTAGGTAGGGTCAAGACAGGTGCTTGCCTTGTGCTCAGCCTTAAATATCCTTGGCCTTCCTGTGCCCTTCCCCCAGGTGGGATTTCTGGTCATTTGGCCACTCAGGAGCTGGGTTAGGGGCTCCAGAGGTGGGTGTGGAGCATTGCCTCTGCTGTGCCAGGGATAGGCAGCCCCTGCCAGGCTGGGATACAGGCTCTGGAGGTGAGGTGCATAGGGCAGGGCACTGCCTCACATGGGCAAGGCTCAATCTATCCCTTCTCTCACACACATGCACCCCCAAAGGTCTTGAGACATCAATCTTTCCAGTCTCTCATATAAAGATAATTTTTATTAACAACTTCCACCCCCAGTGTTACCTCAACCATGCTGTGATTCGTGTTTCTTGGGATTCCTCCTCCTTTTCTATTGTTTGTCTAGCATTAAGTCCACAGCTGAACAGTTCTATATCCCAAAGGTTTGTATTTGCAAGGAGAGACATGGACACTGAACCCTATGCTGCTGGAATTCCATTATTACCATCTACATTTCAGTCACTTTTCAAACTGTGATACAGATTAAGCACCTCTCTTTTTGTTCCTGATGCCCACCATAACAGGGTTTAGATCTCCCAAGAGTAAACTCAGAATTAACTATACTTGCCTCTGGAGTGTCAGCTAAGATATCCAAGGTCAGTGTGCCTGTATCACCATCCAGTTTCTCAGTGCTAGTATGTTATGATGTGTGAAGCACACTTCTATGTGAGACTTCACTGTGGGTTACCTGGTGTTTGGCTGTTCCGAAATAATTTTGACAAGAATCCAGTACATGGCAAAACTGCCTCTTTAAATAAGGTTATCTAGAATGGATTTAATAATTCAAGACAGAAAAATATAAGTTCTGCTTTTAGCACTTCTCTGAATAGATACCAAAATTTTCCTTCTATTTCTGTTCCTCTCCCCCTTGGACCCTGGAGAAGGTCTTCCTACCTTAGGTCTTAACATGGTCTTACTCTTCCCATGCCCTTTTTCTGTTTGAGCTGCATTCTGTATGCTGGCTTAGATCTAGCTCTTCTTCACAGGTGCACCTCATTTTCCTGACATCCACTGTTACTTGTCCATCAGCATCTTCAGAATCTTCCCTGTCATTCAGGCTTACAGTTCCTGTGTCAGTTTTGACACTCTTCCCTCTTTGCAGGGCAAGTTGTCACTCCATCATGTCATTATTCTCTAACTCTATCTTTAGCTTCCTTGACTGGAACTTTTATTTGAGATTTAGTTGTCTTTTGTCTCAAGCACTGTGGGTCTAATACCAGCTTGCATCCCATGTAATTGTCCCAGAAACATCTAGGAGACCCTGGCACTGTTTGGCATCCCTACACTGCACATTTTTTGTCTCCCACACATTTCAAATTTCATGTGTTTCAGTGGAAGTTGTTACACTATGGGACTGAAAACTGGCAACAGACAGAGGCACTGTGACTCATTACTAAATCTGTTGTGCTGGCACAGTAAACCCAGCGAGGTTTTATTGTCCAAAAAACCTGGGCAGGTTTAGTGCTCTCCCTGAATCACCTGAGTCAGTGTGCATCACTGGCCAGGTGACCCTTTGTGAGCAACAGGATCCTTTGTAGGATCATCTGAGTGGTTCCGCTGACTGGAAGGACATTTGCACTGTTCTCTGGTCTTGAATTAAATGATAGATTATTTGGGGGTTTTAAGTGTTTTGAGATTTTGATGTGTTCAAAAACCTATTAGGGGAAAAAAGTATATTTCACTGTGGAGGGTTAAACATTATTTCTGGTATTCATGATGGAGAAGTTCAGCATCTGTGGTATGCCTGTGTAAAGCTGCAGTTAGCAGTGTGATGGGAGAGTTTGATGCCATGCTGCAGTTGTGGCCTGAAAAAACAAAGGCCCTCTTATTTATTTCTACCACTATTATGATACTTGATCAGGTGTTGCTGTTCAGCTAGTGATTCTTGGAGAAATGCATCATCAGCATAAGGCTATTTACTGTTGTTCCCTTCATAGTGAGATTTCATAGCAGCCCTGTGACTGTGCTTCCCAAGCATCACAGCACCTAACACAATGTTAGCTGCTAAGACACAGTCCGAAACTCAGAAACACTGAACTTTTGTTTATTGTTTATTAAATTGATACAGAGACTTGACATGGACTGTAAAAGCTTTCACAAAAAGTGACTGTTCTAATTCTGTAAGGTGCAGCCTTCCAAAATTCACTTCTTTTTGGTCTTAGAATACTAAATTACTGTTCATCCTTACTTGACTGATTTAAAAGGTTGAGAACTACAAGATTATCGATGTTCTATTTTTTCCAATGTCTCTTCTTTATTGCCTTTTTTCTTTGTTATCTCTCCTCTACTTAAAGTCTTAGTGTAATCCTCACCCTTTTCTACATGAAAAAAAATACAAAGAGTTCCCTTGACAGTAGTTAGTACAGGGCTCCATAAAGAGCTGGTGCAAAATTAAAGCAGCAGCAAAATTTTGAGTAAAAAAAATTGCGTAATCTATGGATACAGAGTATATTTGATGCAGAGTATATTGTGTATCTATATATATGCAGAATATATTTGTAGCATAATTATGAATGTGCTTCTCCCCTGATGAAACTTCTGTAAAGATGCTTGATATGTTTATTATCAATAACTAACAGTTATCTTCAGTTAAGATAGTTTTGGATTTTTTTTGTCCTCTCTTTATTTATTTTTTTTTGTTTGTTTCTGTGTGCGTATAAGAGTTTTATTCTTTCCTGTTATTCATTTCTAGGGATGATGACTTCTCTACTGCAGGGTGAGAGATGGCAGTGGACTGATAAACACAATTAACAGTGTTCACAACAGTGAATCACTTTAAAATCAAGGGACTGTTTTCAAGATAAGGTGCTTCTGTGAACTCAGTCAGGAATGTGTTGGTGGCTGTGAGGTGTCCAGTGGTGTGTTCCTGGAACCTGTAACCCCCTGATACTGGGGCTCAACTCAGGAAGAATGATTGCTAGCTATGTCAGGGAACCACTGCCCTCACCTAAGTGTGGGTTTAAGGAATTCCATGCAGTTTCCTAAGTTAGGAATGAGAACACATTTGATAGTCATGCATGGCAAATGAATACACAATGCATTTAAAATTCTTGTACCTGTATTTTTTGCATATGTGGTCTCTTCCCTGGTTTACTCAGGTGTTTCAAATGCAACTGCCCAAGTATCATCTGAAATGATGGCAGCTAGAGCTGCCTGGCAAACAGAACATCTGTTTCCTGGGAGTTTTAGCTGGAAATTCTGTTTTTATCTCTTTTTAAAATGTTTACAGCTAAAACTGTGTATTCATGAGGGAGAGATTGATATTAAAACTACCACAGTCACATTTGGCGTGACACTTCTTGGTACATAGGAGTCAGCGCTACTTCCTTCCCTCCTTGATTCCAGCCATGGTCTTGTCACTTATCAGCTGCCATTCTCATGTAGCAGCCCCAAATGAGTATGTGTAAAGAGGCACAGCTCCAGCTCCTCAACAGGTCTGTGAATCTGAACGTCTCCCACAGCCTTGCATCCAGTATATCGTGCTATTATATATATCATGCTATTATGTGCATTAATGAAAAGGCATGTAAGAAAACAAAAGTGAAGCAGAAATTATGAATGACACTGTGATATTAATTTCTATTTCTCAATTAATTTCACATTGCCTGAGAGAAAATATTTGGCTGGATTTGCCCATTTTTCAGGAGAAACATGGCAAATAATAAATTTACTACTAGCCTAGCTTTGCCTTGTGTACCGGAACCACAGAAAACAGGATGGAGCAGCAACAATTTGTTATGGCTTAGTTCTGTATTCCAGCAGAGCCTTCAAATTGGCCATGATTTCTGTGTTCTTGGGTGGGATTTTTTTGCTGTTCCAAATGAGAGTGAAGAATTCCTTCCTGTAGTTAAAATATGTTTTGGATGAGCAGGTGTTGATTCAGTCAAATTTGCAAGCTAATTTAACTTCCTGGGATTTCAACTGTTGAGGCACCAGGGGAAACATTTAAAAAGTGCTGGCAACAGTAAGCACCTATAGATCATTATTTCAGATTGTTATTGTGGGAGGAAATTTGATGCAGTGTTTGGTTCATCAGCTAAAGTTCTATTTTAAAGCATCAGGCTCAAGGAGGTCAGACAGATTTCTTCTGAAACCCTTTACTTCTCTAACTACATAAAAGAATAGTTGGAAGCAAAAAATAGACCATGCCAGATGAAAGTTGGTATCCTGGCATAGTTCCATTAGTTTAAATGGAGTGATACTGATTTACACAAGCTAAGTGTCTGCCCTTAAGTCGATTGTTTAGAAGTCACCCAGGAGTATTTTCATACCTTTCAAGGGGAAGTTCAGATGGTCTTTAAAATCTGTGACACTTTAGTAACTGAAATGTAAAGCTGCAAAAGAGTTACCAAGGCACTTTCTTTTTAAAAATTGCACTCCTAAGAAAAATCAAATGTTACAAAATAGCTTTATAGCTAAAAATAGTTCTGTCTTGGTGATTTGGAAAGTTCAGGTGCTGTGGACATAACTATGTGTATTCAGGCTGTGGTAGACATTCTGCTATTAACAAAGAGCATTTCTTTCCATGCTGGTGATGCAAAATGTATTCTTGATCAGTGGATGACGTGTGATCAGTCAGTTCTGGATTTTCCACACTATTATTATGTATCATGGCAGCAGAAGAAAACCTTTCATGCTATTTCTAGATCAGAGTGATTTTTTTATGTATCACCACTGAAGAGTTTCAGTCTTTCTAAAAGAGAGAAGAAAGGCTTGAATAAGAAATAAAACATTCCTATTTCTTTTCGCTTCTATTAATTAGCCCTTTTAGTAATTTTTTAATGCATGAATTCTTTTTGATACATAAAATGAAATTATAGAAATGGTTTCCAAGTCCAGAAATTCTGCACTGGGAAACACGTGCAGACAGATCTATGTCTTCTTCCTACCCAGCATTGTTGACATATTTCATGGTACCCCATTTTCAATCCCTTTCTTCTCTCTGGAGAGGGCTCTTTGTCTCGACTAGGTGGCAGATGATGCTCTTCCTTTGGCTGAAGTACAGGAGAGGTTGGGTGAGTTGGAGTCGGTGCTGTCCCAGCATCTCATCTTCCCCAGAGAGAGCTGGACCATAGGAAGAAACAAAGCTTTGTAGATAACTTGGTATGCTTCCCTTCAGAGGAAGACTTGTTCAGATAGAATTAAAAATCAACGTAATTACACTAGAATAAAATATGTTTTATCCTAAGAATAGAGTATCCACATGGGGGAGTTATATCAGCACAGCTATGGCAATGTAATTTTCCTGTAAAAACGAGGCTGCTCAGATTCTCCCTCCAGCTAAACCCCAACATGACCTGTTACCACAAGTGGGAAGAAAGGGAAAAAAGCAGGTTCATTGGGCCCTTCATCACCTCCCACATAACAACTTCAGATAAAAACTCTAATTCTGGTGTGGATAAGAACAGCAATGAATGAAATAAAGTGAAACATAAAAGCTTTTTTTAGGTTTTGTTTTTTGGTGTTTTGGTTTTTTTTTGGG
>VZRH01006237.1:215455-249950 GCA_013397555.1 Urocynchramus pylzowi
CCTCTCAGTAGCTGAGAAGGCCTTTGTTTGGCCTTGATTTGGAGCTGTGGTTGGACACAAGGTGTTGCACCTTAGTCATGAGGTGATTGGTGGTGGAGAGATTTACAAGTCAAGTGTAGCAGCACTGGTGTGAGGCAGCAGTGGAGGAAACTGAGGTACACGAACACCTCTGCCCTTGCAGTGTAAGCATATTTTACACATGTTAACAGTCTATTTCTATGTGCTTTTAATCTCTGGTTGTTAAAGAAGCCTTTATTTCTTTATTTGGTTTGGGTTTTTTTGGTTGTTTTTTTTTTTTCTTTTTGGCACAAGTAGCANCTTGCAGTGTAAGCATATTTTACACATGTTAACAGTCTATTTCTATGCTTTTAAACTCTGGTTGTTAAAGAAGCCTTTATTTCTCTACTTGGTTTGGGTTTTTTTGTTTTTTTTTTTCTTTTTGGCACAAGTAGCATTTCTCTTAAAGGTGAGAATACTTAATATCTGACAGTCTTGAACTGTGGGGAATGCAGTATTACCTTACGAGACTCTAGCAGAAAACAAAAAAAATAATTCTAAATTATGTTAATTCATTCATTCAGTTTATTCACTACCAATTCATTGGTGGTGCAGCAGAAGTTATGAAAGATGAGAAATCTGCTAAGCAGCTGCTAGTATTTAAAAACTACAAAAGGGAAAAGTAAGAGTTAGGATATCAAAGTTATGCTCTTCCCCAATTATCTGTGCTCTTAAAAATCTGAATGTGTCATAATAAAAGAAACTTATAATAAAAGAAAAAGTATAAATTTTTCTTCTAAGAGACCAAAAAGCCATTTGGAAGTAAAGGAATCCTACTAATGGCTTAGTAAACTCATCTTGCATGTAGGTTGTAATGTTGAAGGGATTGCTGGTCTCTGGGCATTTCAGATGTATCTTTTACAGAGTTAATGCACTAATATGTCTTTGTATTGATAGAAATAGTGTGACTGGCTGAATGAGAGCTCTTAGTAGAGTACTCAAGTGAGAGCTATCATCATACATAAGAATATGATTTCTGTATTGTTTTCATTTTTTAGTGTGTTATACTATAGTAAGCGAAGAAGAGAATGTGGAACCGAAACTAGACTAGTAGTCATAGTCTCCTCAAGCATAATTTTAAGACTTAATTAAACTGTTCTTTTCTACATAGCATTAAAAAAAAAAAAAACAGAACAACAAAGCATGGAATGTGTGATGTAGTTTTGGTTAGCAGAAATTATACACAAGACTGTTTCTTCACCGCTTTTAACACTTACTTACTTAGTAGACCAAACAACAATCAGCTCTATAGCAAGGGTGTTTGGATTCTTCTTCTATTTATCTGCATAACATAAGTTAGTTCTTTACAAAATCATAGTAATTTGTCTATCACTGCTGGTTTAAGATGTACAGCAACATTCCTCAGGCATTTCCTCTTGGAAGAATATGGTACTTCATAGGCTCATATATCTCCTTCTAAGGAAGATGGGAATAAAGTAGATAAGAGTTAGTCTAGTCTAGTTCTGTGTATTTTCAGAATGCTTTTTAACATTACACAGTTCTGAGTGAAAGAAGTCTTTCCTGTGTACTTTTAACTAATACAATTTCTCTCTGTTTTAGAAAAAGAAACAGGCTAATTTTATTCTAGGTCTATTAATGTTTACTCCTCCTTTTGTTATGATTTGGATTTTCTATATTGTTTTGCATCAGTTCTGGTGGGGACTTTTGCTGTCTCTCTGCATTTTAAATGTAGACTCATCTATTTTATCAGTGATCTCTTTAGGTCAATGTGATTCAAATTATTTAACCAAAAGATGAAAGTAGTAGTAGTAGTAGTTATTCCTTGGAATTTTATTTTCTAAATTTCTATCTGTGGATGATAAAAATTCCTTTTCAAGTGAAGAGTTATTTTGAATCTTTCAATCATGTTTACAGCCCACTTCTTCTCTTCTTCCTCATTTCTCTTTTGTTGTTAGCAATATCAATAATTGATATGTAAAATAATTCATTATGGAAATGGCATTTTGGAAATACACCGAAGAACAACAGAAAACATCCAATGTAAAGTCACTTTTGATGATCCAGGAGGAACTCAGCCTCTGTGTGGTACTGTTTCTTCTGCCACTGTCAGAATGACCCTTAGGAGAGTTGATAAGGGCACATCCTGCATGGAGAGCTGTTCTTTTAAGATCCAGGGGGGTTATTGCTGGTTTTTGCTTGCTTTGGTGGTCCTTTTATTACCTTTTTTCTTTTTTTTTTAGTTGGTTTTTTTAGAGGTGTCTCTCTTCACTGTTTCAAGTGAAGAGAGACACCTCAATGAGAGGTAATAACCAGTGTAAGGCCTTTGAATACTTAGCTTAGTAAGGAAATACTTAGTACAATGAGGAAAGGTGTCTTACATAACTCAACTTCTGCAAGCTCTTCTAAAAGTTAGACTTCCTTCACAATAGCAATAGGAAGGTTTCTGTCTCATCTTGTGGCTAAAGGAGTTTTGCAGCACTGTGATGCTTAAATGAAGGGTTTGTCTTGGAAATGAGGTGGGGACTTTAAATTGCATTATTCAGAGATTGGTATTACCATTCTGCATCTAAAACTATTGCCCCTAATTTCTAAAGGTTATTAAAAGACGGAATGTATTTTAGAAAATAGTTACAAACAAAGTGTATTTTAGAAAATAAATACAATATAAGAGGAAAGACTGTATCAACTGCCTTTCAATGAAACATTTTTAAAAGTCCACCACTTTAGCTGGCTCAAAAGCATTGAGATATTATTTAATTGCAGTGTATAAGTGAATGTTTTGATGCTAAGACACTATTGAGTACTAAAGACTCTTTAATGACTCTTTAATGTTTAGCAGTAGTGGGAAAAGGGGGTAATAAGAGAAGGACTAAAACACATGGCCTACAATTAGAGTTGATGAATGTTTAAAATGGAAAGGATATTCTTTACGATTGGAGACGGCAGATTCTCTTTCATATCAAGGTGGTTTCAGCTTCCTCTGAGATTATGTTTGTTTTTGAAATGCACCTTTCAAAAAAGTTGATATGGATTTGGCACAGGCATTACTGGTTGATGTTAATGATCTATTTCTTTCACTGTCCTGCTTGTCTTTAAACTTCATGAACTTTAGACTCACTTATGAAATATTATTCATGGTTTTGTCTTATTGTTTGAAATATTTCTATTTTCAGACTATATTAGGACCAAAGGTATGATAATCTTCTTATTTCACATGATTTTCTGTTGTCTGATTTGGCTGTTTTGAAGGCAAGATGCTGGGGAATAATTTTCTCTCCTTTTTCATATTGACTGGTAGAAAGTAGGTGTTTAAAAAACTCACTCTATCCAAGACAGTGTTAATGCAATCCCAGATTTGCTAACCCAAGAGACTTAAGGCTATCAGAAGAAATAAGTTGGATTCTTTTCAGAAGTGAGTCTGTGAGTCTGTCATCTTATGAAACTCTGTAACCTCTATGAGAAAGTGTAAGACAAAAAATTAAAAAAAAAAAAAAAAAAAAAAAAAAAGAGTGTTTTGGAGATGGGAAAAAAAAAGGCAAATACCTGTAGAACTACAGACACTTACAGTTTTGTATGTGTCCCAGATTAAAAAGACATAAAAAAGACAATTTTAATTATGTTCCCTCTTTCAATTGTGAAGGAGAAAAAAAATCTTCCACTATTTATACACTATTAATGCATTTACTATAACACCTCTTAAAAGACGGTTGAAGTGCTGTTCAGACTACTGAGTGTACTGGGATTCTGGCTGAATACCACCAACAGGCTTTGAGGACAATGAGGCACCTGGATGTGGTGGGAACAGGAAGGTATGCAGGTGGAATAGTGTTGTGGGCTCTTCACAGTTTGTCTTCTCAAATAACATCTGAAACTTTTGAAAAGAGACAGGATTCTTCGGGGAAAAAAAACACAGCAGAGTGGAAAATCTGCATCTGAAAGTATTATAATTACTGCTGTGCATCAGATATGTATTTGTATACTTGAATTGATTGGGAAAAGGTTTCTAATGAAAAAGAGACTATTTTATCCCAGTAGAGACGAGAAGCAGTAAGATAATGCAGTTTACAGTAGATAAGGGTGAATTTTTCATTTATCTCTCCTGTCTCAACCTGTCTCCATGTTGTTCTCACACAGGCTTGTATGTCTGCTAACCTGAGGACATCTATCAGACTATTTCAGCAGGAGAAAGTATGACTTAACTGTGTTATCTTGGTGGAAATGTGTTTGCAAGAGAGAGACTTCTGGCAAGAACATATACTTCCTTAAAGCTGCATGGGAGTTATGCTTCCCTCATACAGGAAAATGCTTTACAATATCACCACTGGAAATTATCCCCAGGAAGACATGCCACATAACAAATGCAACACAATGAAATGGCTTCTCTGCTTCAGTCATTTACAAATTTATAAACTTTAAACTATAGTAAGAAGTTTTGTTTTGCAGCTTTTCTTAATATGGTGCAGAATATCTTTAAAAAATATTCATGGAAAATGTGCAATGTCCTTTCTTTTGCACTAATCCTCTGTATTACCTGTACAAAGAACAAGGATTTGCACGCCCCCTCCCCGCCTTTTTTTTTGGCTTATCTATGCTGCAGTCCTACTGTCATTGTTTGATTCTGCTTAAATCCCTCTGTACCTAAAGGTACAGCCTTATCAATTGAAAAGCTAATGCTATATAAGAAGTGAAAAGAACACAGAAAGGTTTCCTAGCAACTACTGTGAATCCTTCTAAAGTAACTCAGTTAAAACCATGTAGTACGTGCAATGGGTGTAAATTAGGAAGCTAAGCTGATCCTCAGATTTACAGATGCCCACTATAAAGTACAATAAAACCCGTAATAGAAGGTGAATTGCTCAAGAAGAAAATCACATCAGTCTTGACAGCTTTATCATTATTTAAATGATCCAGCTTAAATTCTACTATGTAGTTAGTAAGACTGAGTGTCAGAGCTACATCAAGGGTTTACAAAGCAGAGTTAATAGCATTGGTTGGTGTTGCTGCTGTGATTATGCCTTTTACAGCTCCTTCTAAAAAACAACCAGCAAATGTAAACAAACAGACCTAACTCTAAGGGGCAGTTGCAGGGGAGCCATTCTAAGGTGCAATTATAAAAAACTCATGTCTGTGAAAGAGGGTCTTTGTTGTTCTGTTCTGCTTTTGCACACCATTAATTAAATTGGACTTTTTAGGTTACTAAAATCTGTTCAGTACAGTGTGGGGAGGCTAACAATTCTCTGTCTCCAGACACACTGCTCTCCTGCACTCTTCCATTTCTTCACTCAACACTTTTTTATTGTAGATGGTTTTTTATTGAACTTGTTGGACTGGGATTATTTAGGGAATCAAGCTAAGCCCCTCACTTTTATACAAACAATATCTTTATTTCTGGAGAATGCTCACTTGACACTTGGCTTGTTTACATAAAATTTGAAAAGTTTTCACTAAAAAAACGTTTGTGGCTCACACAATTTTTATAATGTATTCAAGTCAATTGGTGGGTTAAAT
Source organism: Urocynchramus pylzowi (assembly GCA_013397555.1). Lineage (NCBI taxonomy): Eukaryota > Metazoa > Chordata > Aves > Passeriformes > Fringillidae > Urocynchramus > Urocynchramus pylzowi. Next base: position 220,982 of record VZRH01006237.1, read on the forward strand.
TTTAAATCAGATAGTGCAATACCTTTTCATTCAACCAAAATATATTTAGTTTACACTTAATCTGAAACAACTAATAATATGTATAAGAGAAAATGTGGACCTGCAAAAACTAAGTCTAAAGTATTTAAAATTTTACACTACTGGTGAAATTCCTTCCTTATTTCTGAGTGATTTATAGCACTGAATCAGTTCTTCCAAATCTTCAGAGAACAAATAATACAGGAATAGAATACAGCACAGTATATTTAAAAGCAAGGGTACTATCAAACCATGTTTTCTCATTGTCCCCTAGTAAACAAATGCACCTTCAAGTAATGAGAGAAAACAGGATGGGCTTGAAGTGCCACCTATAACCTCAGCCTGACAAGACAAAAGTTGCATCTAGAGAATGCCATTTGGGAACCACATTTGGTTATGGTGGTTTTCTTTTTTGTTGTTTAAGTCATCACCCCTGAAACTAGGTTGACATATGAAAAAAAGGCCCCAAATCACAGCCCTTTTACAAGAGTAACACACACATGCATATGAGTGTTCTTATTATAATAACTTTAGTTTATGGTTTCTTCCATTTTGTGGATTTTGATAAAGAAACCTGAAAACTTCTGGAACAGACTCCAGTACTTTCCCAATGCCTATTCCTCTCTGGCATATCTGATCTGAAAAATCAGGTTGAAACTGCCAACAGACTGACTTTTCTCACCTTATTGTGTTATTTTGGCTTCTCATTTTGACTTTTAACAGAGAGGGCAAAGACACAAACATATTGAAAGACAAAAAAAAAAAACAACCAATCAACCAACCAAACAGAAAACCAAAACAGGAACAGCAGCACTCTGAATGCCAAGCAAGTTTAAAGTTGTTTTGAATTCTGGCAGTAGTCTGAGATGTCTTTTATTGTTGAGGTGTCCGTTCATCTATTTTGTAGTGTGGAGAGTAGGCTGACTTTCATAACTCTTCTGGAGGGCAGGCATGAAAATTGTGAAGCAGCAGGTTTTGACACGTTCTTCTTCATTACCCTCTGCAACCTCACTTAGTAACCACTGCACTTTTAATAGTACTATGGTAGAAATATTAATTCATTCAGCAGATTGAAGTAGATTCAGCACCCCCACATCTTTTTCATCAGGCAGTTTTCACAGGAAAGCAGCATAGTGAATACTGCTTAGGGGCATTGCTTGCTTTCATCTTCATGGCATAAGAAATAGACTCATCAACTACCATCATTCTACTAGAATTTGTCAGTACAGTACTGGAGAGGAGGCCTTCCAATTGTTTGTGGAATTTAATTTTTACCCTCTCTATAATTAAATTGCCACTCTTGGAGATTTGTGCTAAGCGTAGGGGAATAATTTAGACACACAATGTAATAACACTTCCAGATGGTATGTTCATGAGTCTGTTTTCTAATGGTTTAATTAATTATTCTAGTCTTTCATAACATGTGAACCATCATTATCCACCACAGTGTCCTTAACCTGAGCCAGAGTCTGGATACTTGCTCCTTATGTTTCTTGGTTGTATTCTCTTTGCATGCTTGCCCAAATCAAGGAATAATTGTCAAGCAAAACCAATACATAACTGGAAAAGTAGTATAGTGTAAATTCTGAGTTTAAAATAAATGGGTTTATTACTACCCAGTATGGAAATTATGGCAATGCCACGGGTGAATTGGGGCTATTACAGGATCTGAATTTTTGTTACTTTGTCTGATAGTTTGATACCAGCAGTAAAACTGTAGCCATGAGAGTAAACTAACTTCACCTTTTGGCTTATATGAAATAGGCTGAAATAAAATATGTGTGGGTATTTTCTGCAACTGCTTTCTCTGTGTGAATGATTCTCATTCTGTGTGATTTGCAGAAAATCATCTTTTAAAAGAAAGAAGTGCAGTATCTGTAAATCTGTAATTGACATGGGATGTTTATTTCAGTTCATCTAAAATTTATATATGAGTGAGAATAAATATTGCTTATCTACTCTGCAGGTGTGTATATGCACATAGTATTTATATTTCACTGTTTGCTAGGTCATTTTTTTTTTTTTGGCAGTTGATATTTTTTAGGATAGTATGCATCTAGACTTTCATGAAATTTGCTTCCTTCAGGAAATGTCTTAAGTTTTAAAGATGTCCTGAACACTTTCTCAGAAACTGTCAAATTCTGAAACTTATTTTCTTCAAGATCTTGTGCCCATAATTATTAATATGTCCACAAATTTTGGAACTACTAGTATAAGATATTTTATTGATATCTAAATGTTCACAGGGTAGAAAAACTATAGAGCTTTACAGATCATTAGACAGAAAGCTATAGAGGTAATGAAACTGCTCATCTGGACTAAACTATTTGCCTTATACTTATGGAAATAAATTCTGACAGTTACCTAAAATTCACTTCACCCAGCTTCCTCTTATATCATCACTTAGGAGCACAATACTCGGATACAGTCAGGACTAAAAAAAGGAAAATGGAAAAAGCTTTTTTGGTTTGTCTTGAGAGCTGAGCCATCACAGAAGCCCCTGCACAACATAGCAGTTCATTCTGTAACTCACAGTCATACATGAAGCAGTTCCCTATACATTAGATACATAATCTGTTTAATCATTTCTTCTCAGTGCTCCTGTTCTTCAATTTGTGCCTTTCACACACATTTCTCTAATCTTAATCTTATTTCAACTTAGTATACCCTGGGAATTGCAGGATCTATTCAGTATTTTTTGAAGCTGATTGTAGATAAAAGCTGGTTTGTTTTTCTGAGGAAAAAAGAAAACCTAGTGTTATGCCCAGATGTGGTGATAATAAATTTGTGTGCATCAGCCACCTTTTGGAATGTTCCTGTATTTGGTTTCCTGAAAAATGACATGATATTTCTACTATCAGGAATGCACAATAGCATAATTAAGGAAAAGTGTGGTTGATTCTTTTCCTTACACATCACATTGCACCTCACTTCTCATGAGATTTGTATTATCAGCACTGTTGGTAATATAAAGAAAAAAAAAACCAACTATGCTTTGCTTTAAAATCCTCTCCCTTTTTCTTCTTTCAAATAGGAAAAGAGTCCACTCGGAATAAAAAATGTGTATAACTGAGGTGGGAAACATCAAATTTTACAGTATTATCTCACAAAACCCTTAAAGTCCTACTGCACTGTTAAACTATCACAAGAAAAGACGTGAGATGCTCTTTAAAGGTAAAATTCTATCTGTACAAGGCAATGCATCACCAAAGTGCTACTTAAACCCTGAAATAAGTGAGCCTCAAGTAGTTTGTAGACTATCACACAACGATGGATTTTGCTCTAAGAAATATCAAGTAGTACTTTTCAATCTGAATCAATGGTCTGAGAAGCACAGTAGAGTCAAAATACAGTTGATTTATAAATCTATGTGTGTATAGGGCTTACATAAATAGAAATATAAGTAAATATACCTGTATATAGACAAATACAAAATATGAACATTAAAATGTATTTAATAAAGTTTTACTGAAGTAAAAGTCATATCTCAGGAGGGAGATTACAGTTGCCTTTTCTTCTTTTTGTGGGAAACTGCAAATCCAAGCACTTAAGAGAAATAAACATCTTGGAAACATTGGCAAAATTTTTTCTTTACCAACTGCAAACCAGTAATAATGTTGGCTTTGTTTAATATGGTACCTAAGGATTACAATACAGTAATGTCATGCAACTATTTTGAAAGGACATAGTGATTTGGGCATGAAAAGACTAAAATTACAGGAAAAGGGCCCTCAAAATTACATGTCCTCTGATAATTAGATCCTTGGTGTGCAAAAAGCAGAATATCAGATATAATATATTATACTATTATACTAGTCACCTGCCTTGCAGTTGGAACTTGCTGCTAGCCATAAAAAACAGTGGTGTTCACACTGCTCAGGTTTAATTCCATCAGATTTGTTGATGTTTGAGTCTTTAATAAAGGACATTTTTTTCAAGATAGCAAACTTATCTCTTTCCCCTTCAGGGTTTTCTCCTCTTATCCTTTCCTGGTGAAACCCTGCTGAAGTAAAAACAGGACCACAACTGTCTGCTATTATATGACAATTTGAAGTTTCACCATGACATTGTTTTCTAGAGTTGACTGATACAGATATTAAACAGAATGTCAGCTTACAAGGATACTCAAAAAGATGTAAAATGGGTTCTTTAATACTGACTGAATTAATGCATTAACACTTTGACCTTACCTTCCATAAATTCTAAAGGGCAACAGAAAACAAAACAAGCACAACAAAAATCAACAAGCCAACTGAAAATATTTACATCTGACCTCAAAGATCAATAAATCAGAATTTCTACTTCACTAGCTCTGGTGGAAAATTGTCATTTCTCCTTAGGCTGAGAAAAGATATCCTATGTGTTTTATACTGTATGTGGGGGTTTTTTTGTGTATATTTTTTGTCTTTTGACTGCATAATTTCTACGTAAATCACCATAAAAAACAGATGTGAAAATATTCATTTCTGAGGTCTGAGAAAGAGAAAATTAATAACTTCCCATGGTAGATTGTAGGTATTGAAGTTAGCAGTGATTAAATCCATGCAAAGCTGCTCAAGACTAAAAGAATGGCAAATGGTCGTTGATTTACAGCCTACACACTAATTTTGTTCTCCATCCTTGGTAATAGGAGTTTATGTAGAAAAATATATAGATATATGCATCTTTGTTCATGTGCACAAAAGGTAGTAGCAAAATCCCTTATGTTTGTGGCTAAATGGTGTTTTCTTTTGTACCTATTTATTTGAAATCATCCTGAAAACAAGCACAAATGATTATATAATCCTATTACTTAAATCAACACTTCGTATTACTTAAATGAACACAATTAACTTTCTATTGCTCATATTCATAGGCATCTTTCACTGTGATCCAGATGAAGTTCTTTGGTTGCATTAACGGAAAACATCTGGATTTAGGACCCTGTGTATGCTTCTGTAAGCTAGATTTAGCATTTTTAATTGATTTAGATTTGATTCCTTCCTCAGAAGGTTTCTTAGTCTTTAAATTAATCAGGAAAGACCACTGAGCTTCTTGCTCCCTCCAGCCAATATCCCAAACCAGGCTGGTGGCTTCTCCATCCCTTGGCTGAGTTTTTCTTTGGGAGGCAGGGCAACACAAAAATCCCAGAGAGATCTCCAAGACATCATACATTTTAAATCCCATTTGAAATTGTAACTTGCTAATCCTTCTTCATACAATCCCATAACTAGGATCAATGGATCTGGGGGCAATTGACCTGAATCCTGCCTTAGAGGGATGCTGTCACAGAAAAGTCATATTCCAGTGAATGTTCTATATCTTTTCTCCTTCTGCCAAATGGATATAATAGGACCGGCAACAGTTCTAAAGTTGCCTTCAAATTATTCTGATTCTTTCTCTACCATTAATAGTTCAAAGAGCAAAGATCTTCAGGATTTGTAGGGTTGTGGGGGTTTTTTTTGTTTTCTTTTCTTTTATTTATTTATTTATTTATTTGTTGGTTTCTTGCCATCTTTACTTGCATTAAACATTTCACTTACTGGTTCTAAGGTGAGGGAAAGAGGCACTCCTATTTGGTTAGAGAAGTGATGGAATAAGGTTCATGTTTTTCTCCTTCTTCACAAAAATAAATCAGGTAATTGAAATTCTATCCATTTTAAATTCAGGTAACAAGAAAAAAATGTTTTAGATCCCAAGAAACATGTCTTTCAATTGTTGTCAACCAAACGTGGCTGACAAAGAGGTAAATGCTTTTATACTAGCCCTTTGTACTATCAGCCTGGCACAGAAAAATTATTTGTTAGAGTCAGAAATCTGGATTGCAGTGAAGCTGAAATATATTTTTGGATGATGTATTTTGAGAGGGCACCATTAAGAAAAGGTGGATCACTGTGGGGTCAAAACTAAACAGGGAGTTGAACTGTCTCCTCCTTGTCTTTCAGCAGGGTTGTTAACTCATACCAAGTTCTTCATTGGCACTACATTGGCCCAGATTTTCTTTTTTACTTTGAAAAAGAGTTTTATGGCACACTATATAAAATTATTGTCAAGGGATAATCTTTAATTACTGACATATTTTTTTTTCTTTAAAATTAAAAGCACTTATCAAACAGTAAGTCATTGTCATGATTGTAAAAATTAATATATTATACAGATATTGTCATCATGACAGAAATAATGGCCTGATCCAAAGTCCATTAAAATCAATGAGCCCAGAATTGTATTATTCAGATTTTAAAGATTTTCTCTTTAGCCTTTATGAATCCATGACCTTCTTGCTCCTTACTGTGCTTCTGTGTTCACATAACTTGGTATTTTGTCTTCTCTTTGCAAGGGTTAAAGTATTAATCCCTAACAAAGCATAGTAGGACAAAAAAAGGCTGACTGGAAAGTTTCCAATGCCTATTGTAATCTTTCTAATATTTTTTGTGTGTGGCAACAAAAGCCACCTCAAACCTTCTGAATAGTCAGTAATCCATATTTAGTTCACTAACCAATCCTTGGGAAAATTTGGTATTTGGTTGGCAATCAGGTACCATGGTTGCTTTTATCACAGAGCATTGTTAGCTAGAACCAGACATCTCCCTTGAATAATATCATGGATAGTTTGTTTTCTTAATTTGGAGCAATATTGAACATCACTTTCAGAGAATATTTCTTCAAAAACTAATGCATTCTAGTTCCCATTATTAGTCTTTTCCTTGTCAATTCTCTTTATAATAGAAATGTTATTTTCACGAGTATCTGTAGAAAGAATTTACCAAGTGGGCATTACCATGTGCAGAAATAAATTTTTTGACATGTCTGTGAACTTTTTTCTTTTTTTTTCATCTGCTAGTCAGAGAACAGACAAGGTGTTGTGTGCTTTGACTGACCAGTGTCAAGCTGTAGAGAGTGAATAGTGAATTTTAAATACTCTAAGAAATGACCCAGAGAGGTGATAATGAATATACTCAGGAAATCATTATCTTATCAGTATTCTAAAAGCAGAGAATAAACATTGAGTAAGTTAGGGTAAATTTTGTAGGGTAAATTGTCTATCTTGTATTCTTCATTCAGCTGCATTGTTTTCTATATTCTAATCAGGAAAATAGAGAAAAAATCTCACTGAGATAAGGCAAGTGACAACTATACTGCAAGTCTGTTACTTGCAGTACTCTTATTTTTAAAAGGCACAATATAAGCACTATATACATTGGAAATGTTAAGACTTCCATAGGTGTGTAGCCTTAGGAAATACTCTCTGCTGCTGCATCCACTAAAAAGTGCATAAGTAGCGATTGGGAGGGAACTGTACTGGCTAATATGCTTTATTTCCCAACACTAGGGAATTTAAGCTGTTTGTTAACTTGACAGAATATGAAACCACCCATTTCATATTAGAGGTAGATAAATATGTGTGAGAGTCTCAAAATTTTATAAAGCGTGGTATTCTAGAAATTCTTAGAAAAAAAGGTTAGAAGTTTGAACCTGTAATTATCCTCCAACATAAAAGGCTGTAAGACTGATGGCTGTGTCCCTAGTGCTTCCCTGCTTGTCCAGCTTCTTTGTTCACCACTGTGTGCTTGAGGCACCTTAGCCTGTTAGAGCACACCTGGAAATATTTGTCATTTTGAGGAATAGAGGTGTTGCAGCCATGATACTGAACAGCAGACAGAAAAGACTTGAGCTTTCACTTCTCCATTGCTACACTCTGGATAAATAGAGACATGCAGGCTATTTTGGAGGTGAGCTGAGTTTGGGCTCTTATGTGAAATACAGTTTAGATCCATTCTATACACTGTCTCCATGGGTGATCTCATCTAAGAAGCAAAGTGAAAACTCTATCAAATGACATTAGACCCTGGAACCTGATAGTCAGGGCAGGTTAATTAAATGAGCAACTGCCCACAGTGTCTCTGCTCATTTGGGATTTTGCAGTCACTATGACAGACATGGAGAAGTAGCTCTCATTCTATACTACAGCTGCATCTTAGGATCACATGAAATCCCTTCTGCCCAAACTAATCAGATTCAGAGTCATTCTCCTGTCTCCTGATGCTCTAATCTGCTCTCCTTTTGCATCATCTATCACGGGATAGCGATGAACTGTGCTGACCTGTGAGAATAATGGAGAGCGCGGGGGCATCTGTAGGTTAATGTGTCAGCTGCCCTGGGTAACAGATGCCTGCAATGATCTGGGCCACAATGAGATGCTACAGTCAGAAAGGTAACAACACTTCAGAAGCGAGTCACAGAGAGGCAGAGAGAAAGCACTGGGGGGAGAGAAAACAAACAAAAAAATACTTGTTAAATATACAGGGAAAAGTCTTCAAAGATCAAGGGAGAGATGAGAGAACAACAAAGAGGATTTTCAATTCTGAAGACAAGGAGCTACATAAAAGTAATTGTTTCCTTCTGCAGCTTAGGGCAGTACTATAACTCTTTATTAGGCAATTATTTTCTGTTATTTTGAAGACTTTATCTCTGCCAACAACATAAAGATTCTACCTGAACTCTTTGCAGCCATGTTCCCTTCACCCCTGTGATAGCAGTATGCACCTGCTCTGTAATTCTTCTTTGCTCTTGTCAAGTGCTGGGCTTCTTGTGTTATCACAGCAACCTGTCAATACCTGCATAGCAAAACTGATAATAAAACTAACACTTTTAGTATAGTAATGTGTTTTACCTCACTACTCTGTGGGCCAGATTCTGATAACCTTATTTATAATGAACAGTATCTTCTTCTGAGTGGTAGATTGCCTAATAGGATAAAGTGCTATCAATACTTGTCCCTGAAGTTTTGAATTAAAGGGTCACACTTTATCAGTCAGTGAAATACCAGCAGCTTTGGGATGAGATGTGACAACAGCTTAACAGTACATACCACCTGCTACCCAACAGTTTAAGACACAAAATAAAGAATACCACAGCCTCTTGAAGAGAAAGAGGAAATTGAACTACTAGCTGCTTTGGATGGCTTTGGTCTCTCTGGACACACCAGCAGTTACAGCTGGTGCTACAGCCCCCATTTGGGGGTTGGATGGGTTAATTTAGCCCCAGGCCTCTTTCAGCTACAGGTAATTGATTAGGTGACCCTTCAATTACTGGAAGGCTGCTGTCCCACTTTCCTTCCTACAGGAGTAGCACCTTTATATTGTCTTTCCTCAGGCTTTTCCTTTTGCTCCCCTTCGGAGACCCACTGTAGTTCGTTTTTACTATGTTCCTATCTAGAGGATCCTTTTGCATACAAGCAACAGATATTTTTTAATTATTTTATAGTTTCACTGATTTTACATTTATATCCTCTCTTTTTTTCCTTCTCATCTTTGCTCACAATCTTTCCAGTAGAATATGGTTTCATATTGGTTCTTTATTAGAATAGAAAAAGGATAAAAAAAAAGTAAAATGAGGCCACAGCTGTACAATTCTCTGTCTTTTAACTGCAAGTAAAGTCTTTGATTCCCATAAAGTACTTGCCTTTTTACCTTTGTATGATTTATCAGAACTATTAAATGAGATTGTTTTGTTCAGGAAACCAAACAAACTACTAAATTCTTCTGCTGTCTCTAACAGAGCCTCTGTTGTCACTCTTGCAGTGGAAAACCTCCCAGTTACTGGGATTTTGACTATGAGTAGGAAATATATCCTCTTTTGCAAAATTAGCCACCTGAGGTGCTATCTGCTGAGCTGTATGCCGAGTGGTACGTGCTGCCTGAAGGCTGACAGAGTGATGGCAAGGAAATATTCTAAGTGCACGGACAGAGTCAGAGAGACTGTGAAAGCAAGATGAGGGAAAAGGTTAGTGATGGAGTAGGGTTAGAACAGTGAGGGGTAGAATTGGACTGGGAAACTGCAAGGTGGTTTAGGAGAGATGAAAGGCATTGGAGCAGAGGGAGGAAAGAAAAAAGGAAGTGAAATAACCAAGGAGCTGGGAGACAGAATAACAAGACTGAAAAAGGAGAAGTGGGGTGGGGGAGAGAGAGAAAGTGAGCAATTAAGGGAGTTGAAAAAGAAAATCCTGAAGTACAACTGACATTGTCAGCCCAAACACCAAACTGGAACCATAGAGGTTTGTCTTTTGGTTTTCATAAAGTTCTCTTGGTTTATGTCAAGTTTCATGAGCTATTACTGCAGCATCAAGATACTGACCTGGGAAGGAAATAGATAGGGGAAGAGATCTCATAGAATACAAATGAATGTAGCAGAGGAAAAGGAAACATAAAGTTCAAATTCACCCAAAAAGGTAAGGGGGATGAAATTAAGATAAACATCCTGAAGACTACTTTCCATTGACTCCATTGGGACAGTGAAAATACAGAATCCTGCTGGGCTAGAAGTTTACTGATGCATTTCAGGACACTTGTGTGGGTAGGCTACTTGTGGTGATTGATTTCTGTGTACTCCAGTGTTGATAGTAAACAATCTGAAGTCTGAGTTTCATTAATGTTAGTTGGCAGGGCTTGGCTGGTAACAATAAAGTATGATTAGAAGTCCCTAATTAGACTCCTTAAAATATTATGCCTGAATAATCATTGATTATATTATAGTTTGAAATACTCAGGTTTAGATAATTTCCTTATCTGAGATGTAAAATGTATTGATTATTGGAGAAATGTTATTTGCATAAATTATATCAAATATGTAAATCCAGTGAAACTTTTTAATGTAGAAAAAAGAAAACCATTGTTATCTGGAAGATGGTATGTTGATGTCAATATGAAAATGGTGAGGAGAGAAATAAAGCATTGTTCTTCCTGGCAGAAATGGTTAGTATGCAATTAATTTCCCCCCTTGTCTTTTGTTACACCCTGTCTGTGCTTTAGATTTGTTTACAGTTATTACATGAAATATTGCACTGGCACTAGAACTTTCCCCCTCCTCTCCCTTTTTCTTACTGTCCTTTCTGGCTTGTCAAATGCCATTTACAGATGTATATTTATCCTACCTAGAACATATTGTACTTTGAAGAACATGAATAAAACCAAAAAGCAACAGTGTGTGTTGCAGAATCGTGAGACTTCGTTACAAGTTGTCCCACAGACTGTGTTTGCTAGCCAGTTTTTATTTCCAGGATACATTTCTTCTTATATTCATTATGCTCATAAAGGTAAGTGCCATTTAGCTAGTGCATTAATTTAATTGGAGTAGCTGTGATTAGCTGTGTAAAAGCCTGACATAGCATAGGACAGTACTAATCAAGGTATTTGCTTAAATACATGACTCAGGGCCATAGAAGACAATAAGGCTAAGCATTAAAACATATATTTAAGATTCAAGACTGAAATATCTTTTAGGGCAAAATACATTCCTTAGTCAATATACTAAGATCCTTATAGTACTGTATATATCTCTCTGCTTTTAGAGCTTTCTAATGCATGGGGCTTCTGCCATGGTAAATCTGTTAAGAGTGTAATAAAATCTCATGCTGATTCCCTACCAGTAAAATCCTGTAAATTCCACTGACCAAGGGCAGACTTGGGATCGTCTGTAGGTACAGTCACGTGCCACAGTAATGAACAGGTTACATGAATAATGTAAAGCTTTCTAGACAGAAAACAATTAGTGAGGAACACTGAGAATATCCACTCAGCCTGCAGGTTTGTTTGCAGCATAAACCACACCCATAAAGGCTTCACTGGATTTGTTTATTTATGTACTTACTTGAAGTTAGCACCGCTGTTATTCTGATGAAAATCTGAATTTCTAGTGGTGAGCATACAAAAGCACACAGGTAGCACCTCTAATTGGCAGAATCAGAAAGGGGAAGTTCACAAGGCTTGCTAAAAGAGGATGAATGCTTCTGGTGTCACTGAAAATCTCTCCTGTACCTGTGCTCACAATCAGTTTGTGTGAAGTCTGTGTACCTCAGTGAGTCCTTTAGAAGCCTGCTGTGTCACTTCAATCACAGCTCCACCAGAAATGATGTGCCATAAAAACCTGTGTCAGATTCTGCCTAATAGAACTACCTGGAGCATCAGCATGGATAAATAAAATAAACTATCAAAGTGAGATGCATGGTTTTGTATTAAAGCAATTTGTTTTCTAGAGAAGGCAGAATACTGAAACAAACCATCTTGACTTACATGTCAGTTTTTAAGTTCAGCATGTGTCTAATACTTACTCCTGAAAAGTGCTGAGAGCCCACGACTCCTATTGAATTGGTATTTGCTTCCAGCCTCAAGAAAATTAGAGAAGGCTATTTCTGAGAGCTAAGGGAGCTGGCACTGAGAATAAGCAATAGGGATTGGCTTGGCAAGTAAATATCATCATCTTCCAAAATTGTTTCTGATCCAATTCTCATAATGACAGCTAAGCTTCCAAATCGAGTCGGAGTCAGCAATGCAAACAAGTGGGAGCTCTTCCTTTTCACACTCTAGGTTCTTTTCTGCCTTCCTTTGTAGACCTCTGTTGGTCCTTATTTCTGCTTCCCTCTTCTTGGGGGCCTTTTTCACCCCTCCTCTCCCTCCCCATGACAGGCTGCCAAACCCCTGATGAGTCACAAGCTCTCTCTGCTCCCCTCCCCCAAATGCTTTCCAGTTCCCCAGGCAGACCAGCACGAGCCCCCAGTGCTGGGGGCTGCTCTTGCAGATGTGGACATAGCATGCTTCAGTATCCCACGTGGTTTGGAGCTAGGTTTTAATCCCAAAGCAGCTGGGGAAGCAGCCTGTGAACATGTGCAGCCCTTAGCACTTTCATAATACTTCCAGTGGCAGCAGAAGGTACTCGGGGATTAATTCTGTACCAAACCTGCTGCTTCTGGCTCCAGCCCGAGGAGCTGTGCTTTCCTGGCTCATGCTGAGGGATCTTCCCTGCCAGTCTTTCCTCCCCAGACTCTTCTTTTTTTGCCTGCCTCTTCTCTTTTAGGCTTTCACTTACTAAGAAGGGCAAATAGGAATTATCATCTGCAGAGCAGCAAAGAAAAGAAAAAAGCCACCAGATACTGGTATGTTTTCTCTGATACTCGTATGTTTTAAGCAGCTGAATGTTTTTGGAGGCTTGATTCTGATTACTAGAAGTCGACAGGTGCCAACTCAAGGTGCTGAGCAGTTCTATCAGGTCATAGGGAAATCATGGAGCATTTTAGCAAACAGCCATGCTCTTAATTTACTGACTGCTAAGTTTGTATCAAACATTTTCAATTGGAAAGCCTGCAACAATGATGTTTGGGGAAATATCTCTGTCCTATATGCAACCATTTTTGGTGAAGAGGGAGGTTACATGGGGAGGGTGATGAAACTGATGTGAAACATACACTCTAATGAGGTTCATAGTTGGGCTGTGGCCTTTTAAATCCTGTCTTCCAAAAATGGTTCTGTATGGAAGTGACATTTCTTTGTTGTGATGGAAGATTTTATTGGAAACATTTACTCATTTAAAAATAGAGAAAAGCTTAGTAAAATATCCCTTAAATCATACTTTTTCTGTGAAGAACATCAAAAGTATCGCATCTCAGTAAGGCCACCACATGAAAAGGCATGCTCTTCCCCCATTTAACAGAGATTTAACTCATCTGGATTTCAAATTCTGTCTAAAATAGTCTTCTTGCAAGCTGTATTTCCTAACCAGGGGGGAAAAAATCCTTTCCTGAGTAACTCAGAGTAGGATATGGCCTAGTGTCCTGCTAAGAGAAAAACAAAAGCAATATAAGTTTTAAATGAATAGATGATAGATTCCACTTCCTCCTTTTTTATTAAACGTTCTTCTGGACTGAAGGGCAGAAGTAGTACATGGTATTCATGGAGTCACCTTAGCTTAGCAAGCCATAGAAGTACAAATACTTTCAGCTGTAATTATGGATTTTGCTGGCACATCAATAAATTAGCAAAGTGACAAAATTAGCTGGTTGATTGGCTGAAGACCAAAAAGAATTAATCTGAGCCATTGATGTTACTATCCCTGGGCAATGAAAGGCTTTTAATAAACCACAGAATCAGAGGGAGTAAACCAGAAAAATGTGTAGCTTGCCACAAGCAGTGTTTGGTGGATGTAGTCTCTTACAAACCACCCAACAGATGGACTAAAGAAGTGTAAGCCATGAGGATGACTAAACAGACCTGAACTTGCTTCCACTGAGATGAAAAGACACAGATTTTATGCACACAAAATGAAAAATTTGTAAGGAGTAAATATACGAATACAAGCCCTTATATATTTGGGGAAAAGGAGGAGACAGGAGATACCAATTTTTTCATAAGGTGGTGGCTTTTTCATCTAAATAGAAATGCATAGTTGTGTACAGCTATCTGAAGATATTCAAAACAAAGTAGATCATTCTGTGCATCTCATATATAGATATAGATATAGATATAGATATAGATATAGATATATGAATAATTTGAAGACATGAAGGCTAGTTTGAATGAATATCAAAACTTTAATCAGTATAAATATAGATGTAAATCTAAACCATACCTTAGATGATGCCTTCCACTGTTATATCAAATTTGTCATGGCCCTTAGAGATTTAATTTTCAGTACTAAAAGACTGCGCTGTTTCCTCAAGGAGGTTTTGAAAGTTTATACATCAAACAGAAACACCATTGGCAGCTTTCAACCTAACAATATTGGTTCTTCTGATCTGAATAGGATAACTGCAGTAAACTACTGAACTGAGAAAATCAAACAATACAAAACTTCAGTTGAATTAAAGCTAGTTGCATTTAGGATTGAGAGAGAAATGGAGTTAATGGTAAAATGTTTTGTGTGTAGCATCAGTAGGAGAGGCTATGGAATTGCAAAAGACAAACAGCAGGATCTTTCTGTGACGGGAAATGGAAATATGTAACAATTATCATTCAATATTTATTTTATTTTCATCCATATATAAAACTAGGAAATCCATTTATCTTGCAGTATCGCTGCTTTCCTCTTGGTAAATTCTACCATTATGACCAGTGTTTTAGAAAGCTGACTGTAGAAACAGTGACTTCCATGGGATGCCATTGGTAACAACATTCACATGGCAGCAGGTGGGTTAAAGTCAAACTTGGAGCTGCTGGATACACAGCCAGGTGCCATGTATGTGTGCATTCAGAAATGAAAGAAGAACATTAGGAGTCATAATAAATAAATATTAATAGTTAAACAGTTAAACAATGGGTTGCTTCTTTGGGGTTTTTTTTTTGTTGTTTTGTTTTGTTTTGTTTTGTTTTGTTTTGTTTTTTTCCTGGAGAAAAAAAAATGAAACAAACATTTAAACCTGCAGAGAGAAAAAGTTATCTTTTCCCCTCAGCTGACCTTGAGGGCTTCTCAGACCAGACACCACTTGATGCAATGTGGAGTTTTTTCAGACCTGCTTTCTGTAATTAGGCCACCCTCTTACAAGTTCAAGAGTGCTCCCTGTGCTAGTGCTTGGCCAGGAGCAGGTGCCAAAAGCTGCCAATGTGGATTTCTGGCTGAGAGATTGCAGCTGGTTCCTCAATCCAGCTTTGTAAATTGGCAGAACAATAAGGTTGCCACCTGGCTAGTTAGAAAAAAAAGAAAAGGACAACAAACACAAAATTGATTCTTATTTCTTTTTGTGATGACTTGCACGTGTGCTGACACATTCTGCCTGAGGTTTTCGAGGAGCGCTGCTGAACAAGGGTGTGGTGAGCCTCGTGCTTTGCTGAGCTGATGCAGAGCATCCCTGCACTTCTGGCCTTTGTGGAGCACCTGTGCTCCCCCTGCACCCCACAAACCCATTCCCCCCTGACTGCACCCACTGCTGCTGCAGCAGCACTGGCAGATCAGCTGGAAATGGCCCGGCTGCACAGGGGCTGTGGAGCAGGACAAGGAGGGGTGATGTGCTGCCTCCAAGGGGTTTCACAGCTTTGCAGTGCTCTGGGGATGCTCTTCAGGCACCTCATGGGTGGGAGAAGGCTCATGGGAAGCTGGAGAGATGAAATGGCTTTGTTACCTTGCCCAAACAATGAACAAATGAAAAAATATTAAGAATTTACAGAAACACAAAAAATGCTTGAAAATTCATATTACACACAGTACTTACCTCAGGAGTCTCTTAAATGTCATAAAATATTTTTCCCATCAAAGAACAGGAATATACATTGAAAGCATTTCTTAAAAACCACTGTTTTAAGAGCCAAGTGGGAGACTTGTGCTGAGTATATTTCAAGCATCCATGACACAGTTTAAGAACAGGCAAAAAGATGTCCTTACTCCTGTGTTAAACTAGAGAAAACATGAGTGTACCTCAGAAATGAAAGAGATTTTGTTTACTGTATTTAGAGATTTTTTTAATGATTTTGAATTTTAAAAGTTTATTCAAATGTCTGAAAGGCCTTTAAGTTCTCAAAATACAATTAACTGCAGAACAGAGTATTAAATAAAAAGGTTATTTAACAGCAAAGTAGAAGGAGAATGCAAAACTTGAAACAGCAGACAAGCACCAGATGAAAAAAAGCCATCCAGAGTAACTACTGATCCTTCCACTCACCCTCAAAATCTTATGAACAATTATTAAAATTACAAGAATAAGCCTGATGTTGTATTTCTAAAACTCTCAAAACCTTTTTAGATGCTCTAAAAAAATAATGTTTAAAGCATTTCTAAAGACCTGGAAATGTTTTTAGATAATAACTCATTATGGCTAGCAACAGCTCTTTCTGCTTCCGAAAAATCTTAGTGCAAGACAGAGCTGCAGGGTCTGCCATGGGGTTAACTAATCCACAGGGATGGAGCACTTCTCCTGTGAGGAAAGATTGAGAGAATTGCTTTTTTTCAGCCTGAAAAAGAGAAGTCTTTGAGGTGACCTAATTGTGGCCTTCCAGTACCTGAAGGGAGCACGTAGTATCAGGACAAGGGGGAATGGCTTTAAGCTGAAACAGAGTGGGTTTAGGTCAGATGTTAGGAAGAAATTCTTTACTGTGAGGATGGTGAGATACTAGAATATGTTGCCGAAGGGACATTTTGGATACCTCTTCCTTGAAATTGTTCAAGGCCAGGCTGGATGGAGCTCTTAGCCTAGTGCAAAGTGTCCCCACCCATAACTTCGAGATCCCTTCCAACTCGTTCTACTTTGGATAGTTCTATCATTACCTAAAGATACAGACTACTGGAAGATGTTTATCTGACTTCCTTCTATGAAATTCCAATATCAGAGATTTCCAAAATGCCCCAGATATAAGTCTCCTGGAATCTATTCTAGTATCCTACCATGTCTTGTTAGGGAGATGTTTCTGTAGCATCTAGTTCAGCTATTGTTGCAGTTCAAATTAATTGTATTTGTTGCTTTCAGACAGCAGATTCTCTTCTGCATTATAAATAAGCACCACCCTCTCTGAAAGCTCCTTTAAATAGCTGCAGACTGTTATGTTATAGACCTAGCAAATGGAATTATTTTTGTTGGTACTTTTTCTTATGGCTTTTCAGAGTTTCAATTTTTTTTTTGTGTTTTTTTTTCTAGATTATTTTAGGAGTCCACTCTATATTATCCAAAAGAAAAATTAAAATTATTCAAACATTTCTTTACCTGTCAAATTTTCAATACTAGTATTCTTAATCTAATGCCAGATTTTGCTTTGAGAATTGAAAAGATAAACAAAATTTTTAAACATTTGAAGGGTTTATGTGCAATCAAAATAACATATTTCATCAAGATAGAGCAAATTCCTTTCTGCCCCAGGGGTGGGTATGCAATACTGTAAGACTATAGAGTTTATAACCTTTATAAATTTTTGGCAGTTTACTACCAGATTAATTATTTTAACAACTTCAGTTGAAACATTCTATAGGAAACGAAGCCAGATTAATAAAGAACAAACTGTATTTCAGACAGCACAGTTAGATAACCCTGTATGCAACTTTTCAAGACATGGATAGCAAATATAACTACTAGAAGAAAATATTAATTGCTAGTTCCTTGACTTCTCCCTATCCTACCTTTTTCCAAAATTTTCAGCATGTGAGTTTTGCCTTCCAAAACATGCTATTAAATAGATCCATATAAATATCAGAGTACAATTCAGTGAAATTCACACTGGATCAGATTTTGCAATGTGTTCTGGAAAGACAGATGATCTGTCTGGAAAGAGATCTTTTTATTTAAGCAGATGACAAGAAATATTTGGCCTGACCTTAAGCCATAAAACAAAAGTACTTCATGCTGTCCCGAGTTAATCAAAGTTCAGCGAGAACCAGAATTGCCACAAAAATCTGCAGGCTGCCATTCCAGGGTTAGAAAAATGATGCTCCTTTTTGGGATGGGTCATTTGACTTGCACTGCAGAAATTATATGTTTTCTTATCTTTCAGGAGAACATTCCCCTCATGTTTTCCATCTTGATTCATGGTTCACTCATGATGGTTTGATGATCCTGAAAGAACTATGACCTTCTTTCTGAAAGCATGCAGGCAGTCCTGGAAACGCTCGTGGGCACACGGCAGGAATACCAACTAGGATACAAATATAAACAGGAAATTCTAAGAGGCTGGATTTTGTCACACAGGAGTCAAGGGCCAGCTTTGTCACTGACTTGTATAATTGAGCCCTAAGTGAACTCAAGTGAGACAGAATGGGTGAAAAGGAAACATTTCTTTATTTCACTAGTTCAGTGCTGGTTTTCTAAGACTTTCCTGTTCCTAATAAATTGTACATGGTAGTAAATATGGTTTTAAATCATAATTTTGGCAGAAGAAGATTGTCATTAAAAGCTTGTGGAATAACACAGTGACATTTTTACCAAGGTTCTTTACAAATAATGAACCATATAAATTTGCAATAGGCACTTGTTGGAAGAAAGAAAATTACTTTTTAGCAAAGTGTATGTCCATAGAGGTAGTCTGATTTGTGTAGAAACTACAAAATGAGAAGAAAATATCATTGGATCTCTGAGACTGAACATTAGATGATAAATTCTCAAAGTAAAAATTCCAGTTTTTCAGTTACTCATGATTTTCATCTGTATTGGCAAAATGGGGGATTGTCTGGAGGATACTGTGATAATTGGCACGCTACTACTACCACTACTATCATTTTAATAATTCATATTTCAAATCAGTTAAAAACATCTGACTGCAGACAAAATTAGCAGAATTAGAAATATTTCCTTGTATCATCATGAGAACCCGGGATACAGCACAGGTGTTCTCAGCATACCTCAGTATGTACTTTAAACTTCATAATGTTTTCAGTAAACCAACTATTAAGTAGAATTTTGAAAAAGGGTACCATTCTCTAACAAACCAAAACTGCTCTTTTCTTGCCATTTCCTGGTAAGATGAGCCATGGGGACAAACTGACTTTCTTGAAGTTTTCCCTCTTTTTGATGGGGGTGAAAAGGAGAATTTCAGAGTGAGGTCCCTGCCCTGTCTGTGCCTGTGGGACTGCAGTGCTGATGGAGTTTAGGAAAGGGAGGGCTTTTGTGCATAAGAGCACCTTCCTCTAAAAATGACCATTTGCTCCTTATTTGAGGGCATTTTAACCTCAAATACAATATTTAGCACACCAAGGAGCAGTGCAAAGATTTGGGAGGTTTTTACTGCGTGGTTGAGATACTTAAATACAAAGAGAGAATCTATGTTGTGTTCAGCTGTGATTAAAAAATAATTTGGTATGTTTTTCCAGTCTACTCTGGATAAATTCAGTACTCTTATTCATGTTAATAAAAGTCATGCAATGTGAGCACAAGCCAACACTGAAATTATCCCATAGTGGCATTTAAATTAGTAGAGAAAAAATATGTTCACTCCCTGTAATACTGGATTCTTTTTGCCCCTTTCTTTTTAATTTCTATTAATACAAATTATTTGAGCATTAGTATATTGGCCTTAATTAGCTTTCATCTCTCCCCTTTTGATTTAAATATTGCCAAGCTCCATTAAACTGGCTGTATGAATGCCAGAAAATGGTCTACTACTGAATTCCAAGTGTGTGTCTTTGTCACAGTGTAAATTGAAAGGTCACAACAGGTCATCTAATTGCTTGGTACATATTCTATTAATTGCACTTTTAATGTGTAAAGCACACTGAAATTATCAGATAAAGGATGCTACATTATGGTAAAATATCAGGCGTGCCTGAATCATAGTCAGACAACATAAGAAAATGATTTTAGTATCTGCTCCAAAAATTTTGATGTGGGTCCATTTACTTTATATTTTAATTGATGGTGACTTGACCACCTCCTTTGCTTCTGCTGTCAGCTCCTTTGCTTCTCAGAGCAGGGATACTTGGAATATCCAAGGGCAGCAAGTTGCCCTCTCCTTTTATTTGTGGGATATGCTCTATTCAGTCAAGAATGCAGGGATTCTGCAGTACTTCTCAGTATTTGTCTCTCTTAATTCCTTCAGAAGGTGTGTTTATACTGTATCATTTCTCTAAAGAAACACTGTCAAGATGAAAAATGGAAGGCCTAGGAGTTAGGAAAAAAATTAAGATGGTGAGGCTCTGCTTTAGCTTTATCTAGTATCTGCAAAAATTGATGAATAACAGCTGCAGAATTGGTATTTGCCTAATCCTGCAAAGTGTTGGCTCCTCTGAGTGATAAAATGCACCCTAATTCCCAGTGTGTAAGAGAATATATTTTTATGCTTTTTAATTAATCGAATACTTACTATCTTAAGCCAAAGGCTCATCACTCAATCTCCACTTTCCACAATCATTATTACTTCCTGATGCATATGTGGAGCTTATGCCTCCCTACTTCCAACAATATGTCATCTTTCAACCAGATATCATAAACCAAAGACCAGCCAGACAAAATTTGTTTTAAAGCAACTCACTCAGCATCAGATTGGAACTCTGCTCACTTTTTAGGATGCATTTACATATATAGTTTTGAGAAGGTGAATGGTTTGCTCCCTGTTTCAATTTATGAAATGATCAAGTTTGATCTTTAAAGACAAAGCAGGAAAAAATTTAGTGTCTTACTTATGGAGGTTATGGAATGACAGCTTTCAAATTGCTTAACAGTTGTAGGAATTGTTATGGTGGGAAAGCTGAGCAGCCATTTTGGCTCCAGTAATACTTATGTATAGTTAGGAAAGCAAGATGGCAGGATAAACATCAAAAAAAACCCATTAATTGCAATAATATTCTTTTGCAAAAGAATTCCATATTTTCTTCAGAAACCTTGAAACGCTTTCAAAGATCAAAATTGCTTTTATCATATAAAAGAAATTATATGTTGTCTAAATTAAACTGCCTTTTCCTTAAAAATTTATTTTTAATGCAGAAGTTTTCAAAACTGAGTTATTCATCTCAGCAGCCAAAAAAGACAATAGTTGAATTGCTCTGTTATAACTGATGATGTTGAAGAAGTGGTGAACCCCAAAACTAATTCACTTTCTTATTTGTTGCATATAACTGAATGTGAAAAAAATTGGAAAATATTGGAAATGAAGTGGCAGCCTTGACTGTTACATAAGGATCAGATTTATAAAGGGACTTCCATATATGACTAAAATGCAATGCAAGTGGAATTCAGACATGAAGTTAAAAGAAAAAAAAGACAGAAAAAATCCTTTCCACAGGAATTTTCATTCAATTGCAGACTCACTTCAGCTGGAACACCTATGCAAGTACCACAAAGGTCACAGAGCTGCAGCAGTTAAGTAACTGCACTAAGTTCTCCAAAATATTCCCAGGAAGTGCATTTCCAAGCCCCCTGTGAACATATTCTTGAAACAGTGTCATCATCCTGTGCATAAATATTTGTGCTGGGAAGACTTTTCTGTAAAAAAAGCTTGGAACTTAATTGTGCAATAAAAAAGAGGTATGTTTCTTTTATGGTTAAGAAGTGTTTCCAAAGTGTTGACAACCAACCCAAATAAAAAAACAAAAATGTTTTCAGAGTGTATAGATGGATGTACTAATAATTTTAGCTGTGTCAGGATGTTACTTGCCAAAGTAACAAATTTTATATATTCCTGTGGTAGAACAAATTTTGGTTCTGTAGTATGTTTCAGAACTGCTGTCCAATATTTAAGCTGGTGCAATTCAATATAGATTATTGAGCAGAATATTGTCTGTACTTTTTTTCTAAATTATCAGTCTGCACTGTGAAGTTATTTCTATTTTGTCTTTTTCGAGAAGAGACTGCCCCAAGAGATAGGTCCCGAAAGGCCTGACAATATCACTTTTGAAACTATTTACATTCCTGACACTGCATAATAAAATTTTTATTCCATTCTTTTGTGACTTTTTTATTGCTTACTTTTGAAACATCATGTTTTATTATCTTTCAGTCCTGTTATCAATCTTGAGCAATAAGATGACTGTAATGACCTGTTTTAATAAGCCTATTACAGATTTCTATGTTGATTTGACATACCTAAGTGTAGTAAAATGGTTTATGAGGAATAAACAGCTGAGTAATATCACATTCATATCCTCGAAGATGAAGTGATTGCAGATGAGAAATAAATAATTGAAGAAGACACAGCCTGCTTATTTCAGTTTCTGAACTCCTATGAAACAATGTGACTGTGTCACAGATGGAGTCATGCACTTCACTCACAACAAAGAAGACACACTACACTTTATTGATAGAAAGGAGGGAGTTAACCAAGTTCAGAGGTAAATCTGATAGTGGTCTGAGAAGATTTAGGGGCAAGGTATGCGTGGTTATTTACTGCACAAAACTGTCTGAGAGACCCTCCTCTTGAGCCATGAGGCTCAGAAAGGACAGCCTTGTTTTCCAAACTCTGTCCCAGAGGGGAGTCTGGCTGCAGATAGATCCACTCTTAGTCCCAGACATGGTCAGTGGTTTACATCTAAAGGATTATATATGCACGATCAATACTCTATATCACTTAGGTAAGATTTCAAAGCTTAGCATGCTATTAATCACTTG
Source organism: Urocynchramus pylzowi (assembly GCA_013397555.1). Lineage (NCBI taxonomy): Eukaryota > Metazoa > Chordata > Aves > Passeriformes > Fringillidae > Urocynchramus > Urocynchramus pylzowi. The sequence goes on from VZRH01006237.1 coordinate 243,756, forward strand.
CAGAGAATCTGTTGTGGCAGAACATCTCTCAGCCTCAAGGACTAACCTTGGGAGGCATTCCTGCTGGAGGGCAGATTCTGTCATGCAGCCTGCTGCTGTGCAGTAGAGCTCAGTAAGCCTGGGGCTGTCCACCATTTACAGAGTAAGATAATTGACTTTTACACATATTTGCATAGCAGCAAGATGTCTGGTCACCATTCCAGACAGCCCTTGACTACTCTGTTGCCATCCATCCCCCAAAATCCAGAGTAAGCTGGATTCAGCCACCACAACCCACTGGGAGTTATGACTTAAACGAGGTGACACAGTGTTTCAGACACTCTAGGGCTTCCCACTTGAGCTCTAGGAACTCTGTGGTTTGGTCAAATAAGAACAGGATGGGTCAGGTGGGAAGGGACCACAGTGGCTCATCTGGTCCCAGCTCTCTGCTTAAGCAGGGCCATCCCAGAGCACATGGCACAGGATTGTGTCCAGACAGTTCTGGAATACTCCCAGTGAGGGAGACTCCACAGCCCCTCTGGGCAATCTGTTCTAGTGTGCAGGCACTGCCGAGAAAAGTTGTTCTTCATATTTGGATGGAATTTGCTGTTCATTCGTTTCCCCACTTCGCCTCTTGCCCTGTTGCTGGGCACCCCTGAGAAGAGCCTGGCTGCCACACACAGCCTTTCTGTGCACACATGTATCAATATGGATGCAGATATGGTGTTGGAGAGATTTCTTTTTGAAAGTGTCTGAGTTCTAAAGGACCATGGGCTTCAAAGCAGGCTCAGCATCTGTTTTATGGCTCAGAAGAATATGGCCTTGACTGGTAGGAGAGTATACCTGTTGTGTTCAGAAGCACACACAGCTATAGCATCACCTTCTTAGTGATTTCATTAATAATTGTACAGGAAAGGCAGAGATTTATTTTTATATCTATTTATAACCTCATATATTTACATTGTGTATATACAGAGCTTTGCCACTAGGGCCTGGGAAAGCTGATCTTCCTGCTGTGCTGTGCCTCATACAGGTTCACCAGGTGTACTTGGAAGGCCAGCACAAAGGTTGGCTCCACTGCAGTGACATTCATCTGCTCAGTAACACAAATCCAGGCTTCTTTATGGGCAAACGTGACCCCAATGCCATGGATCAAACAGCACTGAGTCAGCATTTAGGGACATTTAGGGACCTTTGGATTCCATTATGGTGTATGAACAGCTGGCAGCACAAACCAATACTGGCTGTTTTGTCTCTTTACGCCCTCAGCTTCCCCACTACTGGATTGTTTGGAAATTGATGCTTTTCTGAGGAATCCAAACTAAACTATGAGTGACAAAAAAACCCTGTTATTCCCCAGTTGAACATGGAATTTGGGCTTGGGTTTTTACAGAAACAGTTGACAATCAGAAAGGAGAAATGCTGTTAGGTGAAAAACGGCTAATGAAAACAGTAATGAGAAGCTTGACTGTTTCTGGGATGGTGTTAGACAAATATTTATTAAACACCCTTAATTCTCAGAAATCCTTTTGTTTTCTTTGCAGATTCAAAGACATCAAGCTCTCTCCCTGCATCTACAGTCATACAACTTAATGTGAATGTTTTCTGTCTCTTCAAATTGTACCAAAAATTAATAGGTAAGTTTAGAATTTTTATTATGCACAATAATTTATATGGAAATTAATTACATAAAATACATTGGGAAAAGTATTCTGTCTGTCAAATGGGACTTAACTTTATCTAGTATCCTGAACAGAGGGTAGCTCTCTTAGCCCTGCACTCCAGCCAGGCCAAAATTGTAAAATACTATTAAGAATCCACACAGTGTAATGATATAATAATGAAGCTTTTACTTTTTGAAAGCAAAATACTTTAGCTATGAAATATATTTAATATTTGGCAGTTTCACTCCTCCTGTGAGGAGACCATATTGGAACCCTTGAATTTAAATTATTAAATTCTTAAATAAAAAAGTTCATTTTCATTCACTTATGTAAAAGAAAATGACCATGTTTGTGTCATGGGGGAGAAAAATCCTAACTAGGGCAAAGATATTATAAAAAATAAACATCAAGGCCCATGAAGTTTCAAATAATCAAGCCCTGTAATCTACCAGGAAACAGACCTTTCAGTCCTTTTAAAATGTAATAACTCCATTTCAGTAAACAAGAAGCTTGGCATGTGGAGGAGTCACATCACAGAACATAAGGGACCTGTGTCTCATTCTTGGGGAAAGGGAAATCATTCAAAGTGATTATTTTAGCTGTTTGAAGTACAGTAGCTGGTACATTTTAAACTCACAGTGCTGGTTTAAGTAACAGTAATTTAACAGTATAGTTGGTTCACTAAGGTGTTTTGGGATAAAATGATAACTGCAAGAGACTTGGGAATTTGAGAACATGCTCACCTATGTTACTCATTTCTCCCTTTGTTCAGCTAGAGAAGATTTGTGCAGGCTCTGAAAGACCTTCTGCTGCAAAACCAACCTGAATTTCAGCTCAAACCAAAGGGATAATAAAATATTTGAAATGCAAATAATAGTTCTTTTACTAAAAATTTCTCATATATTTTCAACGTATAATTTTCCAGTTTATTTTTGACCTTTCTGCACGTATTTCAGATATCTTTTTGCATCCTATAATTTTCTTCAGAAACACTGAGGAAAACAAAATTATCATGAACCTTTCAGAGTCAGAAAAATTAGTTTGTAATAATCATATACCATGCATGTCCTTTTCATAAGCTACCATCAGAAATATTTATGCATTATGTGCTTGTTCCAAGAAATTGCGGTACAGTGTGTATTCCAGAGATAACATGTAGAGGAATCTCCCCCATATGTTTTAGTTTATTTTGCATGTTGGTATATATTCTAATAATAGACAGAACTTGGGGATTTTTTCTTTTTAATTTATGTTTTTCCATATATGGAAATACATATACGCCTTAACTGGAATAAGCCAAACACTTTGACTACTGTATTGACATTTATGCTTGAGAAAGTTCAGGCCTGGAAGCTCTTGCAAAGCAAGTTAAAAGGGCAATCCCAGCCTCTGACCCAAAAGGGAACATTTGAGTTCAGGCTCAATCAATTGAAAATGCAGGGCAAAATATGCCTTTAGATGACAGAGTTTGATTTACAAGATACACAGATATTTCACATGAGGCTGAGCTAATTCAAGTTTGTGTTTTGACTGTGCATGTAGAATATCTATAATTTATTTATGACCTATTAAGGAGATTGTTTCCAGCATGTAAGAAATCCTAATTAAGACCACTGTTTTTAAAAAGGAGACTCACAATTTCTTTTATATCCTGTCATCAAAGGCACAAAGGAGAAAGCTTTTGTTCTTGTTTTTCTTGGGTTTGGTTTGCTTTTCTCCTTGCTGTCTGTTGAATGTCAAGAGGCCATACACTAGCTATTGCACAGTCAGGTCTTTGAAGTCCCCAAAGAATTTCAGAATTCTCCTGAAGAGTTTATTTCTTGGAATACTTATTTCCCCCATGAATCAGGATTCCTGAGGGACCTGTGATGCTAAACCATCTGCAAGGGCTGTTGTCTTATTCTGATCATGGGGGGCACAGCATTAGGTAATGTTTGGGAGTTCAGTGTATGCCCCATAGTCTAATGAATAGACAATGGCATGAAGATAAAGCCTTCCAAACTCGTTCCCATTCACCATTCTGGTATACCATGTCCTGACTGCTGCCCCTCAACAGGGATGGAGGTGGAAGAACAGGTGGCCATAGACACCTGGTACACCATGTGTACAGATCAGGATCAGTATTTGTAGGTAATAGACTGAAAAGTAGGTATCAGACAATGAGGTAGAAGATACAGAAAGTCAGAGTTGTCCAAATACTGTAGAGTGTCTCAAAGACAGCATAGGTCACTGCTGCAGAGTTACTTGGACCTGTGAAATCAACATAATTATTCCTACAACAGCCACCCTTGGGCAGAAAGGGGTAGCAGGAGTACAGTAAATATGCTGTGAAATATATATGTCTTTGCCATTTTTCTCTATCAATTACACTTTGATTTATCCTGAGACCAGAGTGGGCAGCCAGGACTGAGTGACACCAAAGTAGGATTTGCATGCAGCTTTCCCTGTGTCATGGTCCTTTCAGATCTTTAAAATTTACAAGAAAATACAATCTGTGATTTCAACTTTATTTCTTAGCTTATTAAGGAAATCACAGATTGTATTATAATCAACATGACAAACCGAGGCTCCATCACCTTTTACACAGACTCATCTATAATACTAGTCAACTTATTAACCATTCAAGTGAAGATTTCATAAGATTTTGTTGCTTGATATAACTCTTGATATCATATGCCTATGAGAAAAAGAAAAGACTTGGTTACCTAGCTAACAGAGAAAGTGCTGACCCTTCCTCTTCCATCACGGTGCAGGCATCTCCTGTATCACACCAGGAAGCAGCAAAACCTCAGCAGTCCAGCTGCAGCTGAATCCACTTCAAAAGCTTTTTGGGTAAAATCATAGAGCCAAAGAATCATTTGGGTTGAAAGAGACCTTTACAGCCCTACCCTCTGTAATGAGCAGGGACACCTACAGACAGATGTTTTATACTCTCAGGCTTGGAGGCTCAGTCTATCCCATTTCTGCAAGTCAGTGGATTCTGGGGACACTGCCAGACAAAACACAGTGGCTGCTGGAGGCAGCTATTTGCAGGCCATTGTGGCTGAATAGTGGCCTTTCAGCTCTTTCTGACCACCTGTTCTGCCTTCCTGGTGCTCTCACTTTGACCTAGTGCTGCTGCTCTCAGCATAGCATGAAGTCTAGAGTGAGCTGGCTTAGTCAAAATCTAAACTGGGGATGAGTAAACAGTCACACCCTGAACCATTTTGTACATCATACACACGTGCCTCAGCACCACTGGCAGAGCCAGGCAGAGCCTGGTCCTGGGCTGTGCATGCCTTTCAGAACTGCCACCCTGCTTCCCTGTGGTTTAGTCTGTCAGCATTGGCTGGTGGGGAAATGTAATAGGATAATTGAGGCCAATCAGTTTGTGTACTGTGTGACAGAAAAAGGGATGCAGTAGCCTTAAGCCTACTTTCCCCTTTTACCTTATTTGAACATTTCTGTCTTAGACTCCTAAGAGTAATGCACATACAAAGTGTGTTTACTTATAACCCATGACCTCGTTTGTACTACTCCCTCATCATAAAGTTGCCTTTCTCAGGGACAGGAGTATTGATGAAGGTAAATACACAATCATACTCTCCCTGTATGGCTCTATAATTTATTCTTTCACATTACACAGAATCAGCAGGATTTGAACACTACAGACACCAGGACAATGCCCAAGCAACCAGGGTGGAAGCCTCTGTTCTTTCAGATAAATTAGTAAAAGTAATGGGGTGGATCCATCTTATTATAGGAAGCTGTATTAAGGCAGAATAATGCTGTTAGGCTGAATAACACCATAAAGCTGGGAGACGTTCCCGGGTTCCGGCTAATGGACTGCCAGCCCCAGCTAGAAATGCAGGGTGTGTCTTTCAGCAGTGAATACCAAGGGAAATGAAGCTACTGATGAGATCAAAAGGCATCCTAGAAAGACTGAAGTGTCTCCTGCACCTGAAAGCATGTTTATTTTTCCAATGGAAGCTTTTTTTGCATATCCTTTATTTCAAAAACTTGAAAATAAAATGAACTGCATTTACTGGTACAGTTTTCTGGGATTTAAAGGCCTGAAAAACTTCTTGTTAGTTATTGAGAGTGAAAACAAAAGAACTCTGAGTCAAAGCTCACTCCTTTCATAGTCCTTTATTTCTTCAGCAAAGATTTGATTTCTGCATAGATTTGGTATTATCTAAACTGTTTTGCTTGAACGCTGTCATGTCATTCTGTATATGGGTCCTGCCAAAGGAATATTCACTGTTGACTGTTTTCCTCTAAGGCTTTAAGGTGTGTTTTCAGAAGTGCCTCTAGGGCTTTTTGTTTCTTATACCTAAGAAGAAATCTTGCATGCGCATCCTTTCTTTCTTCCTCTTTGCATTCATCAAAAATGAACAAAGGATGGTGTGGACAGTGAGTTACAGTCATACATAAACCATACCTCTGTCTCCAGCTGTTGCTGTGAAAGCTGTGTTGAAGGCAGTATTTACTGAAAGCCCCTTTCATATATCAGCACTGAGGAAGTCACCAGGGGTACAACAAAGTACCAGCTTTTTTTTTTTTTTTTTTTTTT
>VZRH01006238.1:0-16348 GCA_013397555.1 Urocynchramus pylzowi
CTTTCCCGAAACTTTCCTTTCCTCTTTCCTTCTCTTTTCTTGTTGATGATGTTGTTGGTTTTTAAGAACTAATTTACCAGGAAAACTTAAACGTAAAAATGTTAGTGAATAATGGGATTTATGATATTTTTTTCTCACTGCCAGACTTTTGCTTAACATTTTGCTAAACAAAATGTTAAGCAGAGTGAAAATAATTGTAATCAATGTACCAACATTACTAGTTCTGCAAAATTTAAGACTCAGTTGATAATATCAGCTTGATCTGGTAATTGTACCTTCTGATCTGGAATAATAAAAAAAATTTGAAATGCTTGTCAAAAAAGAGATTATTACTTTCAGAGTAAATTGACATTACTTTTTTTGAAATGCAAAATTTCAATTTTTAATTTTTTTTTTTCACCTGTATCAATTTATTAATTTCAGAGTGAAGAAGATCTCTTTCAATACCAGAATTTTAATGTGCACAGAATGGGAATAATTATTTGAGTTACCTCTGGTTGTCTAATTGAAATTCAAGATACATTTCTCATTCCTGAACTACTAAGACACAGATAAAAAGGGAAGGATCTTTGAAAGAGTCTCAGGTTATGCCAATTTTAGATGAATACATCTTTAATTAATATTTTAAAATAAATTTAAAAAATAAGAAGAAAACAGCAAATCTCCAAGACTTTAAATTGTTTTGAAATGCAAATATAATTCTTGTTTTATTGTTTACTTAAGGGGTAAAGTATTATAACTCTGTTTTGTGAACCTTCCTTCCCCCGCCCTGTTCAGTTTTAAAGCTCTGCTGATGGACACATCCTTTTAGAACTCACACCATGTCTGGCTGCAGTTGTCACTTTACATTGAATTGTAAGTTGACAAGAAAGTCCCAGCCAAATGCTGCACTTTAACAAGACGACACATGAGACAATGAAACCTGAAATGACATGGTTTTCTTTTTTTCACTATTTTTTTCTTTCTTGACATGTAGTATTTTCCTGAAGAAATAAGAAAAAGAAGAAATTAAAAGTATGGGTGTACTAGAATTCTTCACTGACAATGACAGCATCCAGTTACCTGTCTTAAGCTATGACCCAGTTTCTAAATATCAGTATTGAGGTGGGATAAAGTTAGGCCAAAATAACTTAGAGAAGTCATATAGTGGTGATAAGTTTTCTATTAAAAGTCCTTTTGTAGGTTTGTTTTTATTCTTTAGGGAAAGGGGAAATAAAGATAAACGGGTGGGTAAAATGGTTTTTGCCGAAGAGTGTGTGTTTTTGTGTTCTCTGCTGATTTTCTTCTAAGCCATAACCTTTTCTAGCTGTAACTTAGTCTCAGCCTTATGTACTGAGTCTCTGAAATCAGCCACGGAAAGCTGCCCACACATTTTCCTGAAAGTCTGTACATTTGCAGCTCTTTTGATGCAAAGTGTAACTCCCTTCATGCAGCAAAGCACAAAGAAATAGAAACAGTGCAAACACAGAGCTCGGGGTTGTGACCTGGCAGTGGAGATCCACCGCCTAATTTTTTTTTATAAAAAAAGCATAGCATTTGTGCTGTTTTGGAACAACTCTGCATAAGTTGAACCTTGAGGAATTACTTTAAAATGAAAGTTAGTAAGGGAAGTTTTCACCCAGGTCAGATGGAATTAAGGTGTGTTTTGGCATCTGGTGACCCATGTTATTTCAAGTAGGCAACCCACAATAACTGGGTTAGCCAGCAAAAAAAGTAGGCTATTAACTCCATACTCCATCAAAGAACCCAAAATCTCTTCAACTCTGTGGTTTCTTTGAGCCCTGGAGATTTTTGGTATGGCTTACCAGAAAATTCAGCTATTCATTGAACCAAACTAGATATCAAGATAGAACCTTATAAATCCAGGTCACATGGTGACCTCATCTGCTACTCTTCCCTGCTAATCCATCCTCAATATTCCAAACCCAAGCCCAAGTGATAGTAATTTAACTATCAGCATCTAGAAAACCATTATATAACAATTTTCTATTTACTATTTTTCAAGAGAAAATGAGAAGAGAGGAAAAAAATATAAGAAAAATCCAAGAAGGTGTCTTCAAAAACAGGCTGCCCAAAATGCACTAGGCACACCTGGTGCTTAATGAGGACCAGCTAGTTTCAGGACAAACACAAAGCTCTGTTTCCAGTCCCCACTGAGAAGGAGAGGAGATATGCAAATGAATGTCTGGGAAGATTCATGGCTCCCCAGCTTGCGCGTGCTCCCTTTTTGTCTGCAACACTTCATTTGTGAAGCACATCTTCCCCAGGGGGGAGTACGACAAGATTCAATTCAGATTTCCCCTAAATTAAATTAAATGCAATGGCCACAGAGCCCCAGGGGGGTGGGGTGGGGGTGAGCACACTTCAGATCCTGATAGGATGATGACTTATTTTGAAAGCAACTAACTTTTGAGCAAATTTGAACGGCGTGTGACAGGGGCATAGGGTGGTGGAGTGAATTAATGTGAGCATTTAATGAGCTATATTATCACTGTCCTACTCTGAAAAACTAAGGCTTTCTAAAGCAGTTAGGAGCAGTTTGAAGTGAAGACATGCTAACCAGAAATTTGAATTTATATTTCTTTGATATTTTCTAGAATTTATTCATTTAAACTTTTGCTCATACCCTTGAGATTGTTGGGATGACTACAAGCACTTGGCTGTTAGAGTCACAACTTTTAAGAAAGGTTGCAGTCCTGTAGGTTCTTAAAGTTAGGGCATATATACAAGAAAAACTTACTCAAAACCGTTAAGTCAGAATACATATTTACACCTAATTCCTCATTTGTGAACACCTGTAAGGTTGAAGCTAATGGAAATTACATAAAGATATTGGAAATAAGGATTAAAACTACTTTCAGTTTATTACTTTCTGTGATATGGTGTACAGAGATACAAAGGACTTTCCCAAATACTCCATGTGAGGAATAAAGCAGTCAACCAAAAATATGGAAAACCAGAAATGGGAAAGTAGTAACCCAAGATAAAAGAACATTATATGGCCTAAAGTGATCCAGGAAATGATATTCCAGGCAGCTCACTCTAGATTAAATTAGAATAGATTGTAATTTCACAAAATATGCTACTTATCGCTTTGTAATACATCCAGTGCTGCACCAAAAGCCTGTTTCCACTTTAAAATTAATGAATAGCACTAACTGATCCAAGATACAGGTTCACAGAGGAAATATGTCATTACCTTACTGCAAATATTAATGAAAAATGCGGAACACACTTCTACATTTCTTCCTTTATACTAGAGATTTTGCCACCTGGAACGTGTGGTTCATATGCTATTTCTCTGTGTGATACAAGAAAGTTTTGTTCTGATGAAACTCTTAGCAATTCTCATGCTCTGTTGTGATTATAGTAATCAAGTTCCAATTAAAAATAAATGTCATAAAAAATTGTGGGTAAACAATGTAATAACTCACATGAAGCCACTAAGAAATATCTGTGGAAGGAGAAGCATTTGCAGAAATCTTCTCTGTAAGTTTCACAGTGTGATCACACTTGCAATAAACTCTTCTGCTTTATAAATATTTAGAAGCCAAAGACACAACACAGTTCTCAAAATTATGTAAAAAAAAAAATCTGTAAATATTAGTACAGAAAGAACTTAAAGAGAAAAACAAGAATGTCAAAACCTCACAAACATTTTTTTTTCAAATGCCAGAACTTTTTTCCCAAACTAGTACTGCTTTAGGGATTACAATGTTTTTGAAAAACACATCTTAAGGGGTTTTTTTCGATGGTTTGAATGGTTTAAATTTAAAGAAGGTTTCAGAATTAGAGTGGTACACATAAATATTCACTGACATAATATAGCATCTCCCCAGTGAGAACATGAATGTAAAAATTATTGGAAATAGTTTGATGATACCATTTGAAATTCAGTGTTCCAGAAATGCATACTTTTAGGATTCTTGTTAGCTTTTAAATGATCGAAAGAAAGTACAGAAGATATAGATATAACAAAATCTTCATTATTTAATATTCCAAAATGGTACAATAAGTTAAATTATCTGGTCAGCATATATTTAAGATACACAAACTAAACAAAGAATATGATAAAATAGAAAGATATATGTGTCCTGTTTTCAAGAAACGTGATTAAAAGAGAAAAAGCTGTGTTATATATTGTTGAGAACATTAAACCAATTTGAACAAATTTTATGAATATATGGATCATATATTCTCTTCCATAAATGCTTTTTAGACAATAATATCCTTCAGCAATGACAAAATTATTGCAGCTGATCTACAGTATATTTTTCATAATGTGCTTTATATCCATAAAAAATAAAATAAAATAAAATAAAATAAAATAAAATAAAATAAAATAAAATAAAATAAAATAAAATAAAATAAAATTAAATAAAATAAAATAAAATAAAATAAAATAAAATAAAATAAAATAAAATAAAATAAAATAAAATAAAATAAAATTAGAAAAAAGAGGGAGAGAAAGATACTGGGAGCATTTTGTTTTTTTGTTTTTAAGCTGAAGCAAAATTTACTCATTGTGAAAAAACAGAGAAACTCTCCCCTGTGGCTCTCTGATAGGGTCTTGTTTTAGGAGCTGTGTCAGTACTTGAAACAAGGATGAGTGAACCCCCAATTGGCAACTGGTGTACAGCAATGTCAAGAGCTGATACAGCCCTAAGACATCCTGTGAGAGAGAAATTCAGCTTGTTTTTATACAAGTGGCTGAGACTTTTAATCTGATATAAGATAGCCCCCTACAGTATCATCCTCTTAGTAGTCAATGGGTTTGCTATTAATATGTGGATGTATTATGAGTCATGTCCCACAATAACAGGACAATTGAAGCTTTAATGAACATGGCTTTAGCAGGTGTTGCATTAAAAATACCCCATCCTCCCTACAGCACATTTTTCATCCAGCAGGTGCAGAGAGACCTGTTTTAAGAGCAATATATCAAAGGAAGTAGAAGTGGTTTCTGACATCAGCACCCATTCTAGCTAGATCATTTGAAGTTGATTTGACACAAAATGGGGCAGGAAAAAGCATAGGGTGGAAAGGAAACAAATTTCTTAAGCTTTACCACTTAAATCTTCAAATGTGTGGTGCAGTGTACTGGCATTCTTACATGGAAAATAAAATCAGAAACTAGGAGAAAATGGAAAAGAAATAGTGAATTTTCCAACCACCTCACTCCAGCACTAGACTGGTAGAATTTTTCTGATCTTGAGCCAGAAAAAAAAAAATGGGGAAAGTTTACTCTAGTCTACATGTTATCCAGATGCACAAAACCCTGAGATTCTCAGGCTTTGACTGTAACCTCTTTGAAAACATCACAGTGGTGAGTTGTTGAGGTGGCTGCATATTGTCCAACAAAATGGAAAACCAGGAGTGAAATCACTTCAAGCCTGGTTGGAGGAAAAGGAAGACAAGAGAGATGCAGGATGGTGTTTGCAACACAGTTTTTTCATGATTCTTCTGTCAAATACACCCACACTGGGGCAGACCCAGTTTGGCCCTTTCTGTTCGAAGAGTGCTTTGAAGTTGAAACATATTTTGTACATGCTAAGTATTATTATTAAAATTAATTGGTAGGGGGACTGCACTGTGCAGCTGCCTGCTATCTTAGATTGAGTTATGCTGCAGGATATTGTTTGTGTTGTGTTGAAGAAGGCTGTGGTAATACTCTCTGACTGCCTCTCCCCTGGGAACTCTCCCAAAAGCAAAATGTACATCTGATGAGAGTATCCCAGTGAGCAATGATTTAAATACATAAATAAAATTAATAGGAATGAGGAACATGTGCAGGAGGTAATTTGAGGTCTTCATAAGCATCAGTCTTCAGTTAGGATAAAAATTGTCAGTGGTCTTAATTTTGGAGGTAATGAGTGATCCAAATTTGACTCCAATAATGAAAAGAAATCTTAACAGAAGTTTTAAGCCTGTTCTGAGATTGATTTCAAACTTAGGTCATCTCCCATCTACTGTCCAAGGTCTCTTCTTGTGTACTTTGATGTTTTACTAAAAATTATGTCAGTTTGCTTTTTCAAGGCATCTACAGAGATATCTAATTCAGGAACTTCAGACCTTCTTTGCACTCAGTGAAGAGGAAGGGTAGCGGGGGGAGACAGGAAAGTTGATGATTCAGGACAATGCTTAAATGGGCTGTGCCTTCTTTTACTGAAGCTTCATGCTGAAGCTGAATATAAATGCTTGAGCCAAAGGATATCCATTAATTGATAAGGTTCCTGCCCCCACAGAAGCAAACCTGATCTAAAAGACCCCTGGTTGAGGCAAACTGTCTTTGCTACTTACAACCCCAGTATTCACCTTTTCCTTTTTTTATTTTTCTCTCTCTTTGACTGTGAGTTCCTTGAATCTTTAATTTGTTTTTCCTACTTTCCAGTGCAAACATCTTTGCTAGAGTGCAGCTGTCTCATTTTGCATAGCAGACTCAAAACACAGCTCTCACCAGTCCACGTTATGCTAACTTATGATTGGAACATTCAGACCTGAACCCCTGGAATTTTCCATCTGCTTTTCATCTGCTGAGCTGACGCTAGAAGGGCAACTGCTGTGAGAAACCCTGCAGGGCAGGTTTTACCAGGGGGTGTAATTGAGAAACAGTAGCTAACACTCTCAGATACAGGGCAAGGGGATGGTTAATAAAAGAAAATATAGATCAAAAAGATATAAACACACATCACAGCATGATCCAAATCAGTGCGTTGTTAGGTTGTGGTTTTGTGTTGTTTAGATTTTTGGGATTTTTTTTAAATACATACACACTCACACTTCCTCAAGACCGTGTGCACTAGTGTGTCTTGTTGGAGAAAAAAAAAACCCTGAGATTCATTGAACACAACCAGCACTTAAATGGAGAAAAAGGTCTTATTGAAATTCTGAACAGGAAGAAGGGAAAATTGAGAGTCACTTCCCAACCAGCAGTGTCACACACTTCTTGAGCAAATCAAGTGAAAAAAAAAATCGCTGATGATTTTAATTGTTTGACACAACTTGCCTCTAAAGTCCCAAGTATGCAAATCCAAGCCTGAAGTCTGCTGAGCACTGCTAAGGACCCTGTGGCCTTGTTTAATCCTTGCACAATGAATCTGGTGATAGCAGGTGTGCTATCTGCATTAAAAAGTGATGCCATGTACACCACCTTCTATATTGAGGAACAAGGATGGACCTTGAGCTCCATGGCACCTTTATTCTCTGTAAAGTGCCTAGAAAAAGGGTCTGTAGTGAGCAATGTCCAGGAGTTTCTTCTTCCTTGTAAGAAATATTTACAAGGTCAGTCATCAAAATGTGTCCTAAATAATCTTTAATGTTCCTTCTTGCTGTGTTTTGTCTTGGATTAGTTTCAGTTTTGATAGGACAGAAAAATAAGTCAGAAAAAGGAATCAAAGGAAATGCACACAAAAGCACATTCACACATACATATATACACTCTGAGAAATTGTTATATAAAATGACCAAGGAAAATCAAAAAAAATAATTATTGCAGCTGATGAAGCAGAAACCCCATTATGGCTAGATGCTAGTTCACAATGTAGGGTCTTGGAGGTTGAGAGCTAAATGCATTTTTCAGCATCTTTAGCACAATTTATTAAATTAAGTTTTAAAATGAACTACATTTCTACCCACTCTATATTTTCCCTCCTCCTTGCTCTCTGCTTAGGGCATTTAAGAGTCAGTGTTTATCAGTCTTGGTTTGCTTCCTCTCATTTTCAGACCTGATGCTGGAGTATGAAACTCTCCTTGCATTTATGCTGGAAATGTTATTCATATAGGTATCAATCCTTATACTGGGATGCAAGGTGGGGAGAGAAAAACATCTGGAATATCTTTTGGTGTCTTCTGATGAAAGCCTGAAGTATCTCAACCCAGAACCAAATCAAAGCTTCAAGATGAAGCAATGTCTCCTGTTAAATCAATGGTACCGTTGAAGCAGGAATGAAATCCACAAATCAAGTATCTTCCTAAAGTGGAAATCTAAGGGGTAAAATGGTAAATACGCTTTAAATCTGTATGCATGTTGCTGGCATTCATCTTTTCCCAGAAGGAGTTTCCAGCACTGAAGCTGCTGAATATATGAGTTTCAGAGGCAGTCTGAAGTAAATCTGTTACGGCCTTTTCTCAGATGTAATCCTTTGACCATGCAGCAGGGTAATCCCCAAACCCTTTAGATACAGCTAGTGAGTCTGTACTGAATTATGCTGCAGGTATCTTTCAAAAAGAGAAAAAATATTCAAAATCTTGCAGCATATGGCACACACTTTTAGGATAATTTTTTACTTGAGTTACATCTTTCTTCTTTTGAACTTATTGTAAGCTAAAACCCAATTTTAATTCCCATGAGATCTTAGTCTCATGTCTCCTGAATGCTAACTCAAGTAATTCTCTTTTTCATTCCTGCACATTGATACTGGCTCAGTGTTTGCAAAGACAGGTTCACTTTCACTGTCAATCTCTAATTTGCATGGAAATAATTAAAAACATCTTCATCTCTTAGGTGAAGAAAGTAATGGGAAGAAGTAAAGTGAAAACATCAAAAGTGGCAGTTGCAAAATGGAACACGGAAGCCATAACACCCATCACAGAGGCACTTGCTATGGATACACAGCATCACAGGACTGGAAGAAATGCCTGATTCCTTGCCCTTTTTGGCAATTGAGCAATATGCATGGCACTGCAGAATGACCCACAATATTAAAAAAAAAAAAAAAATCATTATGAAGAAAAACAATGTCAGCCTTTGGGTTTCCGAGAAGGAATTGCAAAAAAGGAAATGAGGAAAAAAGGCAAATCCAGAAATACATATCAATTCCTTCCTCTGTTTATCATGTATGAGTATTAATTCAGGATGTAGCTACTGATGTGGATTTTAACACTGTCTGTTCACGTATGCATACTACGAGTAGCTCCAAGTATAACCTGGTTGAAGAGTAATTTAATTAATAACACTTAAACTATGAGCTTTCATTTATAGCAAGGTCCTCTGGGACTTATTTCTTTGCACCACTGCTGGGATGAAAAGGAGACTTTAAACTTGTGTAAATTACTTTTATATGTAAGGTATACAAAGTGACATGTACAGCAGTTTCACACAAATTCATTTGTGTGTGCATCTGTGGAGGGAAGGAGATTTTGAGGAGCATCCCTATGAGAAGCAGCTGTATGATTAACAGATTTTTAAGGATATTTTTTTCTTGATTTAATTTTTTCCCCTTTGTATAAAAAGTAACATGGCAAGATTATCTTTCACAGTTATTAGTAAAGATATATTTATACAGACGCCTCTCTAAATTATGAATTCAATCATCATCCCACAGATAAATGTTGAGTCATAAAGGCACATGTTGATTTAATATCTGAGAATGAGATTTTTTGAGTCAAAGGACTGTATCACATTAGAAGTGCTGGGTTAGAAATGGTTAGGCTTTGAAACTTAATACTATAGCAAATAAATCTGGCAATATGTTTTAAAATAGAGAAGAAGGGGAAAAAAGCATAAATTGCAGCCATGAAAGTATCATCAGAGTATTTTTTTACCAAATTGCTGCATATTTCAAAGGTGTATTATCAAGGTAGCTTTCTTTTTGAGGGTCAAATGAATAACTTGTTTATCAGTCTAATAAAGAATGTTTTACTCCATGTGAACATATATGCTTTAGATAGAAATCAACAAACACTACCAATTTGAAAAGCTCTGAATTTTGCTCAAAGGGTAAAAAGTGCAAGAACCACCAGGAGGCAATTATAAAATTTAATTATAAAATATGTTTTAAAGTAAATATTTTAAAAGAAGAATAAAAGGTGGTGATTTTTTCTCCCAGAATGAAATGTACACAATCCCTCTAGAGACGTGTCTTCCCCCATTTAGGGCCAAGATTCAGAACAAGATGACAATACATTTGCATTTGAAATTTCCTTCATGCAAAGTTCTGAAAGCCAACACATCCATAAGGATAACATCCAAGCTGTGCAATTGGAAGTAGGACATGTAAACCACTCTGAAATTGTTAACTGTGGCTGTCCCACACAAATACCAATGTAAGGAACTGTGCCATATGTAAAGACAGCACCATACCCTAAGAATTCTATCTCTTTTTCTTATCCCCCTTTTAAACTGAGATGCAAGCTAACTCCCAAACAACAACCCAGACTGTTTTCTTTACTGTCTCACCTCCAGATTTGTTAATCCATAGGTGCTTCACTAATCACCCTTTGAGTTCCTTGTATGCCCAGATGTAGATGCTAAATGGTGGGTGATATCCTTCTGTGTGCAACTTCACTGCAATGCAGCCTAAATTTGCAGGCACAAGCCATTAAGGAATTCCTCAGTGAGAGTCAAAATTCAGCCCTGACCTAGAGGTGTTTTGCCCCCTCCTCTGAACCATGGTGCTCTTACTGGAGTGTCTGGAGACTGATCTGCTCAGTGTGAAAGCGATGGAATTATCATCCCCTTTCAACGACAGAGAATGGCAACTGGAGATTGTGGCAGGGCTTCAAAGAAACAGCTCTGATAGGAAAGGCTAATGCTTCATGTGCACTGAGTGAATCATGCTGTGAAGGAAAACCATCTCTTGCATAGTCAGTGTGGTCAGGGAGGAGCTACAATAGCTAGACCAAAAGCCTGTGATGGCTTTCAAAGGTATTTTCCTTTCATCATCTCCATTTCATATTTATGGAGCTCTAGGTACTTTGGATTAATGAGATTATAAGGATATCCACGAGGAGAGTTCTAAGATAGACACATAAATTAGTTGGGTTGGGTTCTGCTGTGACAGAACAGGAGCCAAACAGCATCTGTTTTCTCCTTGTTTTTTCTCCCTTTCAAAGAAGAGTTCCGATCAGGAAGCTTCCAGTCTTGTAGAGCTCATAGGTTGGAAAGTTACTGGAAACTATGTACACGAAATTTTTCTGATTCTACCTAGTAACACCTGGTCCATCCATGGACTGGGGAGCTATCCTTAGCTGCTAATAGATGTATTTCAGTGATGGAAACTTGGGAAATGGTTTTGGGTTTTGGGGATTTTTTTTCAACAGATGTTCTGAAAATATTTTGAGGATCTTTTTCTGAAATGGCATCATTTTCCAAGATTTAAGGGTTGCAGTGGTTCTAGGCCAAATTTCCAAGGAATTAAACCTCTAAATATGCTGATGAAACTTCTGTAATCTTACAGAAGATAAATACAGAATATTTTTTTTTAACATTTTATGATCTGTTTTGTCAAAAAGAACATCTGTGTAGTCATGGTCATATTTTTAGGAAGCTTCTCACTTAAAAATCTAATTTATCAATGGTTTTACTCTGTGAGTAGCTATTTGTGAGTGAAAAACACAGTCATATTTTCTTTAAAGACAGAGCAGATTTATTTTTTTAAAATATCAGTAAATTTTCCTTCACTTTTACGTTTCTATTCATAGTGAAAGGCAATGAGCGTAGCTCCCTTTAAAATACAAATAAAAGGTAATAATTGGTGAGGACTGAAAAATAAAGCAAAAAAATCTGATCCCAACTAAACAGGATACCTAAAAACCAGTTATGAGAGGTTTATTGTCTGTTCAGTATGGAAAAATATCTCTTAGTCTTATTCAGAGCTTTGACTTACCTTGATTCAACATAATAAGTAAAACGACACATTTGCTTTTCAAGGAACATTAGAAATTGTTCTAGAAAGGTCTTATTAGTTCTGCTTTTTCAGCTCTCAACAGTGTGACATTATGAACAATGATAGGCTTCACAGACTTAGTAAAATGTGTTATTGTCCTTGCTGACAAGCCCTGGCAAGATGCTGTGTGTGTTTTTACAGAGCACAATGTCAAAACTTTCTTATACAAAGCTCGAGGACCTGTACAGAATGAGCTACAGCAGGCAGAGATTAGCAAATTCCCACCGTAGCTGTTTACAGATTTGCAACTTGTGTATTCACTTGTGGGGCGTCACGGTTGTATATTGAGCATCCATAAATCACAGAGCTCCCCGGCCTTGCTAGGAAAATATGACAATTCTGCTCGGCACCTGCTCCACCCTCTATTTCTGCCACCTGCCAGAGTGACAGTGGGCTATAAACGTCTCCGTGTGCTGAAGTCTCAGCTCTGATTCCAAGGAATTAAATGACCTTGGCCAAGATGATATTTTTGATGTGGAGAGCTTATCCCATTCTTCATGCAAAAGAAGCAGGGCTCTAAACTTGAGTGACAGAAGTCAAATCTTCTTGAGGGGAAAAAAAAATAAAAATAAAAACAAACCGAAACAAACCAAAAAAAAAGCATTGACTTTATTTTAATATTTCTTCTTCAATACGCTGAAGTTTTAACAGGTAATTGCCCGACACAAATATTTATGAATGTCAGACCACGGAGTTTTATAGCATTTGCTCAGAGAATAACATCATTTAATGAATTCTACCATGCACATGGGACTCAGGTCTTTAATGAATAGGTCACTGTGATTTCCAGAGATGGCTGTCACTTTGAGATATGAGAATCATTTCTCTTTAGTGAAGAGGAGCTTGGATATGTGCATATTTAGGGGTTCTTTTTTGCACAACTTTAGACCTCTCAAAAATGATGCAGAGCTGGGGATTTAGGAGATTTCAGGGGTTGTATCACTGAGATCCCCAAAGATTAGGGAGTACACACACAAAATTTAAAATAAAAACAAAAATACCCCCAATTCCTCTGAAAAAACCAGTTATTTTTGTTACACTTTGAGTTCTGAAGCATCAGTTATGTAGCAGCAGCTTTTGTGCAATTTTTTGTCATGACTCACTGATGGTTATTCATTTCACTTTTGCTAAAATTTCATGTATAAATGCAACAGTGCTACCATATAATAAAACTCTTTAAATGCAGTTAAATCTTTTGCCTCAGAGCATTCTTTATAGTTCTGTATGGGATGAAGGGAAATGAGCACCATTACCATGTGTGGAAGAACTTGACCTCGATGTTTCTACAATAGCCTCATATACAGAGAGGTAACCACAAATTACCATCCAAGAAAAACCAACCTTCCAAAAAAAAAAAAAAAATCATCACATCTAAAGTGGTCAAACCTTCTTTGGCACAGACAAAAAATGAGTTTTGATAGTTTTGATACCGGAGAATATTGATATAGTTCTCTTAACCAAGCAGTTGAACACAGCGTGGAGGCAGAACCTTGCTATCCATGATTCTCCCCTTGCAAAGCAGAAAAAGGACTTCAGTTCCCATGTTAACTGTCCTTTTTTTAATTATTATTATTATTATTTTACAGGAAAAAAAAATTAAAAAGGATAAAGTGGATATAAAAGCGCTTCTCAAATCCAATTCAATAGGCTTCTTGAACTACTAAAATTAGTGCTTTTAAAGAGCAGAGGAACAGATGTATTTTCTAAGAAAAAGAAGAGTTTCTTTGTGTACAATGGAAATGAAAATTATAATTTAAAGAATAGACTGTTTTAGTAGAAAAAAAACATAAGCTTTATAACATATGGGGCATCACAGGATGTAGAAAAGAAATAAGAAATATCAAGGATTTTGAAGTTAGCATGAAAGCAAAATTCTGGCTTTTTTTTTTTACCCACTTATTTTTAATTAAGATCTCCCTATTGCTGCTGAATTAAAGGTACTGCAATATAAGGTATTATATTATATAATATAAGGAATTAAAGGTATTGCAATATAACTGCAATACAGCCAAAACATATATCTGTTGTCTAAAACTCAAATAGTTCAAGTTCAGCCTCTTGCAGGGTGAATTTGAAACAAGAGGTGATTTCACATTCAAGGACTTTATTCCAGAAACACCACCTCTATCCCTCAGCAGAAAGGGTGCTTGCAAAAATTCAGGTCTTCTCCAACCTAAATAATTCTCTGATTCTGTGATTCTATGACTCTTACCATCTTTTATTCATTTTGAGGCTTTCATCTTTGCACTCTGCACACTTGCACCTATTTTAAGGTGATTGACCTGTGACAGAAAGTTCTATTGCCTGACCTTGCTGCATGATATTAAAATTGCAAATGTTTCTCTATGATGATTTTCCCTTCTAAAAGAAAAGCTTATCTAACATAACCATAACATGTGCAAAATCTGCCTCTGGAACATCCACAGTGCTTTTACATTAATTTTCCCATTTTTAGCCTAGTTTGCCTTTTGATATTATTTGGAAAATTAATAGGAATTTTAATCAAGGTGTTTGTAGTTATGTAAAATATGTCTCAAGTTTGGAGCCAGCTAATGAGATTTTTTTTAATGCAACAAGTTTATAGAATTTGTCTATTATATCTTATTGTGGATTTTATATAAGTTTAGGCATTTGTATTAAACATTGCTTACTGTGAGAAATGCTCCACTATTTCTTCAATTGTTATTTAATGGATCCTATATCAGTTTTAAGAACCTTTCATTTATGTACTTCAAATAGTTGTTTAGTTAGATAAATCCTCAGTGTAACTTGTCCAGGTAAAAGCAGATAATGGGGAAAAACCCCAAACAACCAAACAAATGAAACAATATGTAAAGTTATTAAAAAAAAAAAAAAATTGAAAAGACATCAGAAAAGAATATTTATACTTTTGTAATGAAGTCCTCTTAATTTAGCAATCAGTGGAAAGTGTGTGATGGCAACCAAACAGAAAATACTAATTTAAGTGTGAATTTCTAGTAAGGAAATAACTGTGAAAAAGAGCAGTTACTTCAATCCCAACATACTTGCTTTACAGCTAACATGAACAGCAGGGACAACAGCAAGTTATTGCCAAAGAGAACTGAAACAGCCAACTTTGTCCTGAAATAATTTGTTGTTTGCTATTCGTTAGTCCCATGTAGATCTTAAAGTGACCTATAGTAGAATTTTTAGTACTATAAGTCTTTTAGTGGTCAATATGGCCAGTAACATTGCTGAGGACTTGTTCTCCTGGGTGTCAATGTGCTTTATGACTACAATGAGGCCACATCCTTTCATTTCTGCACAGGAATGAGTGGATTGTAGCAAATTCCTTGGGTGACTTAGTGCACTAAATCACTCCCTTTCCCATGAAGAATACTATTCAGCTTCTGCCTCGTCTCAGAAAGCAACTCACATTTTGTAGAAGAGCTTTT
Organism: Urocynchramus pylzowi; assembly: GCA_013397555.1. Taxonomy (NCBI): domain Eukaryota; kingdom Metazoa; phylum Chordata; class Aves; order Passeriformes; family Fringillidae; genus Urocynchramus; species Urocynchramus pylzowi. Next base: position 15,083 of record VZRH01006238.1, read on the forward strand.
TATTCAAATAAACACCAAACTATAAACTGGCTTTCCAAAAAGGATGCTCTCTTAAAGTGGCAGTGACATCCTGTGCCTTAATCCACTCCCCTGACTCAAGCAATAAAGTGACAAATGAAATCAGTGACTGTTGAGAAATAACTGTGTTCAGTTCAACTGGATACACACACACTCTTCACTTGAACAAATCTATCCTTTAGGAAAGTAGCCTTTAAAGTTACAGTGCCAGGCTGCAAGTTGTAAAACAAAACAGCAAGAAAAAACCCCAGCAAAAAAACCCCAAACCTTTTAAAGCATAAGACTAGACAATAAATAATGGATAACATTGACAGTTGATCAGCTGATATACCATATTAGCTCCACAGAAGCAGCTGAAGACGTGTTTCTGAGCTTGTCAGGTGCATTTATTTTCACAAACCCCATGATAATAGTCTATGGTAATGGCTCTAAATACTATTTGAAGCCACATTATTATAACTACTGCTGCGGAATACTGCAGTATTTGTTTATCATAAGTGTTATTTCTAGACTTCCCTCCAGTGTGTTCATGTCTCCAAAAGTTAATCAATAGTTGCTTTACTTACTTTATTGAGTTTCAGCACATTAATTAGTGTATCCCTCAGTAATCATAACAGACCTCATCATTGGATCAAAGAGAAGAGTTTGAAATTGGTTTTGTTAACAATGAAGTAATTTTCCCCTTCTTTCTTATGACCTTATCCAAGGAGAACAGAAGGGTAAAATGCTTCCAGATCAGAACAGTAGTTTCATAAATGCATATGGACCAGGAAAAAGTCTTTATCTACCTTGATCTTTGCTTTAAATTTCATATTAATAGATAAAACCACAATCTTTTAAAAAGGTCTAATCCAGAGAGAATAGAGTGAAATCTCTTGATTAATATTCACTTCTCTAAATATTTTTATTAAAAGTTGCATGGTGTGCAGCTACTGTTTTAGTACTGACAATACTAAAAAAATACATCAGTCAGAAATTTAATGCTTATGTGATTTAGTTCAACACATTGATGATTTCTACAATTTCCATTTCCTGAACTATTGTTTTATGAATTAAAAACACTTTTTCTTGACTACACACATATAATGTGACAGCAGAAGTCACTACTACAGGTTTATGCACAGGGATATAGTTGTAAATCAATATTGAAAATCATGGCAGTTTGCCACATTAATTTGAGTGCCAGACAGGAGTTGCTATTTCTTAAAGCAGTATATGCCTTGATTTCAAGAAGGAAAAAAAAAAAAA
>VZRH01006239.1:0-23330 GCA_013397555.1 Urocynchramus pylzowi
GCCATCTCTCAAATTCCAATTTCAACCAGTTACAAGGTCTTGGGTAGCGGATTTTGGGAGCGGGCACCTCCCATTCTGACAGGCCTTCATCTCCAACACCTCCTACCCCTTCTATCATCAGTACAGGTTCTCTGTAGCTGAGATAACTCAGTTGCCAAACAAATGAAACTCTGAAAGTTTGGATCTGGACATGACTTCAATGTTAGCGAAGATTAATTTACTTGCTCATTTCCATGCTTATCTTTCTCTCCCCTCCTCCAACACACCGATGTCTGAATTACTTTTTTTTTACCTTGAATGATTCCCCTAACTTAAATATTCATTGTTTTTCTACCTGTACATTGACATTGCCTCTGCCTAAGACAATTCTATAGAGCCAATAAATTACATAGAATGAAGGGAAGAAGGTTTTGGCTTTCTGTTCTAACCACCCCCCCCCCCCCCCCCAGACACTAAGGTTTCAGGTTTTATTTCATTTGTTATTACATATGAGAATTTCAAGCACATGGTAGGAGAAAAGCATGACTTCACCCATAGCAAATATTCAGCCCAATTGATTTTTTTACCAGGTTTCACTTATACCTTTCCAGAAAACTGTATTCAATAGACCCACAACAGCACCTGGACTGTACTGAATAAGTGTTGTTTTGGCTTTCTGCCTATACTCTATAAACTGTTGTGTTTTTGGAGGAGGGAAGGACTCAATGTATTGTCAGTACTGTGTACTCACCTAAATTTTCTTGCAGTTATGAAAAGGTCAGTCAATTTATTATGTACATTGAATTCATCTAAGATCTTTTTTTTTACTTGACTTAAAACTTGGCATGATGTGCTTAAAATTAATACCATAAAAATAACTATTGAAGAACTCACAAGTGAGTTGATCATTATTTGTGATTACCTAGCTCAGAGACCTCTAGAAAGTGAGCTATAACTTATCCTGTAATCTTGTACTATTCAGGCATTGTAAAGAAATACGTTTTTTCAAAATGTAAAGGAATTGTAAAGGAATTTTTTTCTCAAAAAAAAAAAAAAAGAAAAAGAAAAAAGAGAAGTAATCTAGTGATAAAAACAGTATTTCCTCTTTATTTAAAATAGTTACATGCCAGAGATGTGTCCACAATAAAGAGAAATGCACTGTGGTTTTTCTAATCCTTTATGTACCACAAGTTTCATAGTGGGATATTTTATATTTTACATATGTGCTCCCTTCCCTTCCCTTCCCTTCCCTTCCCTTCCCATTCTCGTGATGGTATAGTCATCTTCTCTCCTCACTNCTGTGGTTTTTCTAATCCTTTATGTACCACAAGTTTCATAGTGGTATATTTTATATTTTACATATGTGCTCCCTTCCCTTCCCTTCCCTTCCCTTCCCTTCCCTTCCCTTCCCATCCTCATAATGGGATACTCAAGGTCTCTTCTCAAATTTCTCCATAACCAGGTGGGATTTGAAGATTATTCCTTGAATTTCTGATTTCATGATGGGTGCAGTCATAACCCAATGGCTTCTATGCTTGCTCCACCCATATGCATCTGTTATTATGAAAGCTGCAGTCCTTGTACTTGGGAAGTAATTGTAAATGAGTTTGACCATTAACAACAATTCATTCTCAGGAGTAATATGTAAATTTGTTAATGGTGTCAGGTTGAAACTGACTCAAGCAAGAGTTTGAGAAACCAAATAATTTTAAACTACCCACCCCAGAAACAATGAATTTAATCAACCTTCTGCTTCTCTTTCACCCATCCAATAAACTCTTTCTTAAACAGATTTCATGTAAAGATTTAAGACCAATGAAGGATGCAACTTTTTTTATGATTACTAGATTTTTAATGGAGTTTTGTTGTTGTTCTTTTGTTTTTCTTTTGAGGTGTTTACTTCAGGTTATTTGTCTTATACTCAACAGATACCCTTTTGTGATGCTCATTTCGTAGCAGAAAACTCATTATTTTTCACCTTCTAGGATGTCAAGAGAGCTTCCAAAGGCTCTCTGGATGTCTTTCGGTCTCCCTGCAAGCCTCTCAGGGACCCCGGCCAGCCCCGGATCGGCAGACAATGGGGGGGGCTCCCCCAATGCGTCCGACAGCAGGTGGACACTCTCTTGTGCCCCGAGGGTACTGATGGCAACTAGGCTAGTGCATTTGCAGCAGGAGAGACACTGGAGACAGTAGTAGAGGAAAAGGCCGACTCTCAGCAGGGGTTATTCCAAGGTTTATTCAGAGCTCCCGAGGGACTCCTGTAGACCTCAGGGGGTCTCCTGCTAAGAGCGAGGGGAGGTATGCCAAGGTTACATTTAAAGGGAGGTGGAAACAAAAGCTAGATAACGTTTGTTGACCAATAAGGATGCTAAAGGGATGGGATCTTAAGGAATGGACATTTTGGGCAACGTATAGGATACTTCTTGGGGGGCTGACTCTTGGCCTCCAGCTAATCACACGACGGATTTGGCCAAAGGTTCTGGATAAAGAGGATGGGATGTTGAATGATTGACAGAGGGTCAGGGCGGGGGGTTTGGGGATGATCTCAACCCAGGAGAATGTTAACATAGGTATAGGGAAGGGGCACAGTTTGGGGTAAACTACTTAGGAAAACTAAAGGAATACAAAAAACTATTACAAAGTATTACAAAATATGAAAGCACACTACAACATCTGGAGAAAGGGGGAAAGGATTTTCTGAATGTCAGAAGCCACAGTGAACAAGCAGGTGAGACAGGAGTTTATCTTTCAAGTTTTCAGGGGTATGAGGGTCAGTCTCCAAGGGAAAATCACCTATCAGTATTTTCTATGGGAAGGAATAGGGTTTGTGTCTCAAACCATGAGCATTAGATGTTCAGTACTTAAGCCAGAAAATAAAAACATTATTCTGGAAGTAAAACTTACGTGATGGTATTAATGCATGCATGATAGCAAGTACTGAAAAGTAATGATCTGATGAGACAGATAAGAGTATATAGTAGGTGGTTTTCTATCCTAGGCAGAGCAGGACATCCTGGAAGGCCTTGATTTAATTCTTGTGTCTGTCAGTCTTTATGTGACCATAGGCAGGGTATTTAATCTGATAATGACTCAGGTTTTTTAGTTCTGTGAATTTACTTTTATTGCATTTGGATTATGAACTCCTTAAAATGCAAATGCCTTACTCTGTGCTCTATAATGAAAAAAGAAACTTAAGAGCAATCATGTAATGAAGCTAAATTTTATCATTATGAAATACTGATTTAGTCCAGTGAATAGCATGACGAACTGTGAAGGGCATTAATGATGTTGCATATGGTCTGAAATCTTATGCAGAGATCAACCAAACTCCTGATATTTTAATGAAATTTTAGATAGGAGGAATAATATATGGTTGTGTTAAATAATGGCAGAGAGATATTTTGCCGATTTGCAAGTTCCCATATAACACTGTAAACAAAATTTTAAAAGCCCTTCCCTTGGAATACTTTGAAAAACAACCAAATCACATAAAACCCCTTATATGTGAAAATAGCCTAAAAAGAAGAGTTGCAATATTATCATAATAATTTCAAAGCAAAAGGATAAAGCTAGGAAGCCAAGTATTTCATAATGAATGCAGCATATAGCTTTAAAACAGGGCTAACATATGGGCCACTAATGTGAATGTGAATGCAAATTAGATACTTTTGATTGCTTGAAATAAACTCAGCGAAATCCAAGCTTCAAAAAGCGATTGTGTCGATTTAACTACCTGAGTGCCACAGAAAGATTATTATTCATACAGTATTTCCATATGAAAGAAGGTAATGAAGCTAATTTAGATAATTCTAGGGCAAACTGCCCTTAACTTAATTGAAGATAAACTGTACACTTTCTCTGGCATTTTTTTTCCTGTTTTGTTTCTTGGTCCTGGTTTGTTTAACCTTCTACTTCAACTCTCTGCTGAATTTGTCACCCAAAATTACCAGGCATGTCACTTTTAGATGTGGTATATCTTTCTACAAACATGCTAGTTTTGAGATAAAGTTACACAACTGGTGCTGGCTGGAATTAATAGTCATTGGGAACTTCTTAATGTATAAAGCATGATTTAGCAGATAATGTTCAAGGGCTTCAAGTGTCTTCTGGCTCAGGTAAATAGAAGTAGAAGATCAGAGGTTGCCCTAAACCTTGGAAATTCTGGTGTAACTTAATTCAGCAGCACACCACGTTTTGCACCCAGCTTTTCTCTGCTGTGATTAATGGAAAAACTGGAGAGCACCATTTTCTCCATGAGACACTACCCTTCATGTAAAAGCAGTAAGTTACTCTCAGTAAGAGGGAAAACTAAGAGGGTTGCCTACCACCAAACATTTGGCATGGCCCGCCCCCATGTAGCAGCTATTTCTACCCTCGCTGTGATGTGCAATTTTCAGATTGTAGGAGCTACTGCCAGGAGCTCTTGAGAGATGGGTGCCAAAGGAGCTATTTTGTTCAGAGCAACACCAGCCAAGTGGGAGCCTGGGTGTTAAGACATATCCACTCCTACTCCATTTTCTGCTTCCACATCTTAGAGCAAAATCTTAGGCTCTACCAGAAGAATCAAGGGGTGACTTTTATCACCATACCTTCTGATCCATACCCTTCCCCTGTCAGACCATCTTTCCCTCATCTGGGGTCATCAACCGTATTCCAGACTGCTGCCCACTTGCAATGAAAGCAGCTCTTTAGCTCCCCTCACAGCCAGAATTGCCTTGCACCCTCAGACATTTCAGCTGTTGACCACTCTAAACATGATCCCATCCACACCCATTTACTACTGATATGTCTGCAGCTGTTCTGAGTACTCCTCTGATGTCTTCCTACCACATCTGGAGATCTTTTTAGTGCATTAGCAGCCTATGCTGGTTTTTAGCATTCTTCCCATACCCAGGGCACACGGTTACACTAAGCCAAACTACAAGACCCATGTGGTTGCATTACATTCCTCTCATTCCCATAACTTGGGGAAGGGTGTACTGATCCTAAACTACATTTTAACAAAAGAGGAAAATGGCTAAATGAGCTCATTTACATATTTGCCAATCACTTGCCAATTTGCAAATATGTGAATTAGCACATTCTGAAATTTACATAAATTCACACATAGAACTGTGCAAGACTTGGCAGCTATGGAATAAAAAACAAAACAAAAAACTCCCAGAAACAAAACAAAACAAAACAACAAAAACAACAAAAAGAATAAAAGAAAAAATGTATTAATGGCTGTGCAAAAGGGAAAGGAAAATGGCTCCAGAATATATATATATATATATTAATTTATTTTTCTGTATATACAGATACATAACTGGGAAAACCAGTTGATACCAGTTAGTATCAGTGCTACCTATTTATATAAGTCCTGAAACTGGGTTTCATGATTCAAAACATTGACTTGGGTCCTGTTCTTTCTTGAAAACCATAAAAAACAGTTGCAAAGACTAGGAAGAAAATTTGTTGCAAAAAGAAAATTGCAGCACCTGGGCATTGGTGAGTGTCAGCAAAGTGTTTTGGAACACTTGGGAGATTTTCCATCTTCTACACTGTGTTTTTCACATCAGCATTACTCTCCCCTGGCTGTGCACTTGCACTCAGACAATTATACTGATTAAAGCAAATGATGTTTTTAAATCATGGCTGTGATAAAACTTAAATTGAGCCTGAAGGACTTCCTGGACCGCTGATGTTGCACTCATGTTCATATGTAGGGCTTAGCTAGCAAGGTCACTGAGCTCAGGCTGCAGCCTGACTTGTTTTTGCTCAGAGGAATCAAGGTAGCAAACAGGTGTGTGGTGTTCGCAGCTAGATTACTTCAGCTAGCAAATGGTCTTGTCTTCCTTTATCCATGTCTTCCTTTATCTTCAAAATTGTATAGCAGCTTGAATTGGCAGCAGCAGCACCTTCTTTACAGGATGGCAACTCTGGAGTATGTGTTTACATCCTCACTTATTTGAGGGAAGGCTGCTTGCAGTTGGACAGCTAATGCATAATCCTTATTGTCTGTTCCTTCCCAAGGGCTTCTGTCTCCAACTAGTTATCTCTCAGCAGAGAAAACTGGCTGAAAATGTCGGTAAATATTAATGACTTGGTCAGTGCCAATTATTTTATTAGGAGAGGCATAGTCACCATGCATAGGCATGGTAAGGAGTGATGTATGGCACCTATGGGGTAGATGATGGTATTTTATGCTAACAGAATTGTAATTGTTGACAGTATCTTCTGCTTTACCTGCAAAGGTTGGATTAATGGCTACTAAAAAAGTATATTGTCACTCTCAAAATATGATAAGGACTTTGCTAGTCCCACACCCTGTTATTGTTGTGCAAGCTGCTCCTTTCATCAGTGGTTCTGACCTCTGTTTTCAGCAGATATTTACCAGTTGAAAATTTAAGGGGCAGAGCTGTGTACAATGCAGTGATCTAATATCTGTGTAAAGGCTGACAGAGGCTTCTTCTTAAAAATGCCTTTTTATAAGCAGGGCTTTTTTAATTGGAGCAAAAATGGTAGGTTTGGCTGGAATTTTTTGGAGTCTAAAAGAAAGACAGAAAAATAAAGGAAGTCAAAGTAAAATTGCCTTGATTTTGCCAAACTGTATTATTTTACTGAGACCTCTTCTTTTTTTTGCATTATATAAATCAAATACTTAGGAAAATTTAGGAAAGCAGGAGAGCTATTAAATATTGTAGGTTCAATTTTAAAATTCAACTGAAGCTTCTTCATTGTGAAATGCCTTGATATCACACATTCAGGAATCTTTGCTAAAGTTTTTTGGACCATTGCTTGCCCTAGATAAAAACAGTTGCAATGAGTTAGTCCCTTGCTACTCCTGCTACAGAGGTAACTGGACTGCAACCAGACTTCCTGTTAGGAAGAATGTGATGGTATGACATATGGGTGTCCTGGTTTAGGGCAAATTTGGGAGAAAGAGGGGAGAAATTTGGGCCCTCCAAAGAGGGCCCCTCCAAAAAGCAAACCCACACAGCCCCTCCCCCCAATTTCATTTGGGAAGGGTTCCTCAGAGAGAAGTGGAAGGAACCTGTTTATTATCAGTCAAAGCCCTCCCCAGCACACAGAATGAACAATATCAGATGACAAAACTCATTCGCTGCTCTGAAGAGATGACAAATTCAGCAAGTCTCTCCGGCGGGTGGTTGCTCTGTTATCCATCCCTCAGGCACTGGGAAAGGCTGCAGAGTGGGCCCCAGCAGGCTGCAAAAGGTTCTCAGTGTTTCCTTGGGTCCTGGTCTGGAGCAGGTTTGAATGGTTCCAAGAAGAGAGAAAGAGAAACAGTCCAGGGAAAGCTCGGACTGCCTCAGCTAGCTAAACTAACTAAGAAGCAAAAGGAGCAAAAGGAGCTCCTCGGTGTTATGCCCCGTCCGTGCCCAGACATCAACAGTCCAGTCAAATGTGGAGTGAGTGAGTGAGTGAGGCTCATTAAAAAAACTGTGCTTCTTCTCCCTGCCTTTGCTCTGAGAGCCAGTTTTGAAGGCACAGAATAGAATATCCAGCATAAACAGAACACACAACTGGGGATACAAGCATCATAAAGTCACCCTAGGACAGTGGGGAAAACTGGTATTTCCAAAATAGCTGGAAAGATTTGCAGCCCTCAAAGTCTTACAGGTTCTTTTCTCCCTGATTTAAATGTCATACTCCACACTGAATATGTTTAGACAGTAGTGTCACTGACTACTTTGTAGACCTCAGTAATTAATCTAGCAATGCTCCCCTTAATGTGGATAACACAATCTTTCCAGGTAGAGACAATTTTGTCAAGCACAGAAACATAATCATTCTGTCCCTGAAGCAATGCATTAGTTTTCTGACACTCTTCTTATGTTTCTTCTTGTGAGAGTTGGCAACTGTTTTAGTTTCTCTTATTTTATATACTTTAATGTCATGGCTAGAAAAGAGAATTCTGTTGTTTACCTCCCTTCCTTAAATTCCAGGAAAACAGAGATAAGTAGTTTAGCTTTTTAAAGATCATTTCATTTCCTTAATGGGTCATTTTGATTTTTCAAATCTGTGAGATCATAGGCAGAAGTTGAAATGGTTTTATTTGCATTGGAGAAAACATATCCACTTTGTACTAAGCAAGTGGTTTACATATCTAAAACCAAAGAGTGCACAGCGTCATCTGCCACAGAAATGATGAGAGAGGTCCTGTACTGTCAGCAGCACTTGGTGATATTCACATGCACAATCTACTTTTTAGACAGAAAGGCCCCAAAGTTTTGGCAATGTCAAGTATTCTTAAACTGAAGCAGAGAGAAGCTGAAAGGGTGAAATATCCTGCCAGGATAGGAATATGTTATACAAAACCACTCATGTAAATATTTGTAATTGGGGTGGTATTTCTTCAGGCAATTTGCTCTTTGTATATGTTTTATTTCTAATTCTCTGAAAACAGGCAGATGAGGGGCCTGAGAAGGATGATGTGCAAAGTCTTGCCTTGCTCCAGACTTCTCAGGTGGTCTGAAGTACATAATTTATCTCCTCTGAGACTTCTATCTAAGAAAAATATAGTGCATAAAGATAAATCTTTTAGAGGTTGTAGAGACTTAGAAATGTCATCATGGAGGTGATATGTATTAAAACAATTGTAGAAAAAAGTACAGCTGGACAAGGTTTATACATAATCTCTATACCCTTCAAGTAGATACGCTGACTTTGGATAAAGATTTTTCATCCAATTTCTCTAGCAAATAGGTGCCAGTGAGTCTATCTATGCTTGCAGGTTCTAAGACTTCACTGTCTCTCTAGAATTTTCAAATTAAAACACAGGAGAGTTGTTTTACATTTAGGACTAGAAAGTATCCTGTCTGCTAGTGAGGCAGTGTCCTGGGGTGACTTTATGATGCTTGTATCCCCATTTGTCTGTTTAGCGCAGAAATAAGTTTTGCATGGTTCCTAGAGCAAAGCGGGGGAGAGAAGAAGTGTGAAGTTCATTATCAGAAACTGCACATGCACCCTCACATCCTTCTTCTGGACTGTGTTGTCTGCAGAACAGACAGATAGTGGAAGAGAGCTCTCCTTGCTTTTTAGTTAGTTTTTAGCTAGCTGAGGCAGAGAAGTTCCCTAGACTGTAGTTTTTCTTTAACTTGGAACTGTTTGAAAACCCAGAAGAGCACCAGGAGCTCACAGCTGTGGCCACGATGGCCTGGCCTGGGCCACAGCATTTCCCAGCGCCAGAGGGACTGATAACAGACTGAGTGAGCTGAGCTGCAACCCACAAAGGGGACTTTCTGAGTTTGTCATCTCTTTGGAATGGAGAGAGGTTTTAATATTTAATGTTGTTTTCATTTTTTTTTTTTGTGCTGGTGAATGCTTTGCCTTTGTTAAATAAACAGGTTTTTTCCACTTTTCTCCAGGGAAATCTTTTCCTGAAACAGTTGGGGGAGGGGCTGCTTGAATCTGCTTTCTAGAGGAACCCCTTTGGAGGTTTTCTCCCAAATTTGCCCTAAACTGAGTGTCTTGGTTTGGGAAGACAGGTGTCTGCTAAGGAAGGCCAGAGCCTCCCCTGGAATAAAGAATGTAAACCCCCTCCCTCCGAATTGCTATAAAATTTAAATCAAGGGGCTCTCAGGCAAGAAATATGGGAGCAGGGATAACAGTCCTTTACTAGGGAAACAAACAAACAAAAATAAAAATATAAAATAAACAAATGCAGTAGATTAAAACAACACAGACAGAGTCAGAACTCAACCTGACACCCGGTTGGTCAGGGTGTAGTCTCAGTCCCATTGGAATTGTGGCTGCAGTCTTCCTGGACTCAGTCCTCAGGCGTGGTTTTGTTGGAGCAGGAAAAATCCTATCGACGGAACGGTGAAGATCTTCCTCTGCTGATCCAGATGAAAAGGGGTAATTCTCTTTCTGAGCAAAACCCAGCAAGAGCTGTGCTGTCTCTCCAGACTCCCAGCTATATCTGGGTAGGAATGCTTGGCTCCTCCCTCTGGGCGGAGCATCTCACAATGGGATGTTAAAGTTCTTAGCAGTCATGCATTGACATTCAATAGCCTGTTATCAGCAGATAACAGTCTGCCTGGAGGGAGGAGTGCTTGTGGAAGAGATAAGGAAAACTGCCCACTTAACAGAAGACAACTGCCATACAGATGGTAAATAGAATAGTATTGATTTCACAATCCATGACACTGAGACAGGCACATAGCAGGCATGGAGCTGCTGTGCAATCACTTTGTAATAAATGGATAGTGTGATGTTGGTTCTCATAAGTGTTAAATGTATGTTATACAGTTGAAAGAAGTTCTGTTAAGATCTGATGGGTTTTATCTGAATTTTGTAATGCTGAAAGTTGATCTCCAACCATTGGGAAAGCAGCAGCACAACAGACTGCACAGACTCCAAGAGGCGGGACAAAGGAAGAGATGGGTTGGAAGAGTGACATACGCACGAGTGTGGGGAGGGTTGGTGTTATGGGTTGATTTTGGCTTAATGGTAGTGTTTCCATGAAAGTATATTTTCTAGAATGGTTATTGTGAGATGTGACTTAAAATAGAGTAAAGTAGGTTTCTTTATTTTAGGGATAAAGGAAAATAACTTTGTTAAATTTATAATAAACACAAAGAAAGAAGGGGGAAAAATCATACACATACAATCTATAATGGAAGTCTTCAAACTACTTCTCCTTCTCTCACCCTTTCCCTCATCTTACTATGAGACAAGGCTTTGCATTCTCAATCTAGTTATTACTTCTTGAACACTCAATTTTCTGTCCATTACTACCCCTTACATAATTAACTTCTAGTCTGTTAGGAGAGAGGAGTTTCCCTCTTGTGTTATAGGCTTTCTCAGGGAGTATAGTCGAATTCTCTTGTGCTTCTATTGTTACACATGGTAGCTACTTGGAGAAAATTTGTTATGGTGAGAATTTTCCTTTCATGTTTAGTGCTCTCATTACTGACTATGGATCTAAACTGTTTTTTGGGTTCTTTTTTTTAAGGATGTTTTGCTTAGTTCTAGAAGAGTGATAGTTTTTCATTTTTGGGATAGTAGTCCTCCCCATATTTTCTTTCTTAGGGCCTGTGGGTCTTGAGAATAGAGATCTCCTTCATCCTCTGAAGGTAGAGGGATACCAATAATGTTATGGGTTGACCTCAGCCCAATGCCAGTGCCTCCATGAAAGTATATTTTCTAGAATGGTTATTGTGAAATGTGACCTAAAATAGAGTAAAGCAGGCTTCGTCATCTCAGGGATAAAGGAAAATAACTTTATTAAATCTACAACAAACACAAAGAAAGAAGGGGAAAAAAACATACACATAAAATCTACAATGGAAGTCTTCAAACTACTCCTCCTCCTCCCCCCTTTCCTCCATCTTACTATGAGACAAGGCTTTACATTCCCAATTTAGTTACTACTTCTCAAACACTCAGTTTTCTGTCCATTACCACCCCTCACACAACTAACTCCCAGTCCATCAGGAGAGAGGAATTTCCCTCTTGTGCCATAGGCCTCCCCAGGAAGCACAGTCAAACTCTCTTGTGCTTCCATTGTCCCACATGGCAGCCACCCGGAGAAAATTTGCCATGGTGAGAATTTTCCTTTCATGTTTAGTGCTCTCATTACTGACTATGGGTCTAAACTATTTCTTGGGTTCCTTTTTTTAAGGATGCTCTGCTTAGTTCCAGAAGAGTGATATTTTTTCATTTTCGGGATAGCAGTCCCCCCCATATTTTCCTTCTTGGGGCCTGGGGGTCTCGAGAACAGAGATCTCCTTCAACCTCTGAAAGCAGAGGGCTTCACTGTATTCTCTTTATCAGTTTCTGTTCCCTCCACATCTGTATCTAACACATTGTATTCTTCTTGGTTTCCAGCCATCGCCNTTGCCATGGTGAGAATTTTCCTTTCATGTTTAGTGCTCTCATTACTGACTATGGGTCTAAACTATTTCTTGGGTTCCTTTTTTTAAGGATGCTCTGCTTAGTTCCAGAAGAGTGATATTTTTTCATTTTCGGGATAGCAGTCCCCCCCATATTTTCCTTCTTGGGGCCTGGGGGTCTCGAGAACAGAGATCTCCTTCAACCTCTGAAAGCAGAGGGCTTCACTGTATTCTCTTTATCAGTTTCTGTTCCCTCCACATCTGTATCTAACACATTGTATTCTTCTTGGTTTCCAGCCATCGCCTCCCCCTAGATGTAGCCTTTAAATTATAGGAAGAAATCGGCTCAGTCCCGTGGTTATGTAAGAAAAAAGTTCAGCTAAAAGCCACTCTAATTATCTCTTCCATCTAGAACACTTCTCATTTTTTGTTGACTTTTTTTATTTGCCCAAACTTTATCTTTATTTGTTTATTTCTACTTATTTTTCTCTTCCTCAAATTAGGGAGGATTAATGTTTTTGTAGCTTTCATTGTCTAGGAATAAAAGGGGTTAAAAATTTCAGCTGCTGTCTGCCGGAATATCTGATTCCCACAGCTGGCTGGCCAGTGGTTGGGCACTTTCTTCTCTCCTTGCCCTCCCGCTTCTTCTCTTTGGCCCAAGGTGTCAGCACAGATATCAAACTTTAAGCTAGCACAGACTGTCTCTGTCTCTCCCTCTCTCTCTGGGGCGGGGGGCTGCCCAAAGCATCCCTGGGTCCCTCAGGGTTTCTCCACCCTTCCCATACAGGGCTCTGGCCTGGCCTACCTCACCCCCAGCCAGCTGCATGGCTTATCCCTCTCCCCCACCCAGATGCAGTTGGGCAGGGGAGGTCAGTTCTCTTCCCCTGCTGGACCCAAAGAGGAAGTTCCCTTGGGAATGCTCTGCTTTTAACCCCTGTGTGTTTTCAGAGGCGTATTCAGGTCCCTTGTGACCACACTAGGTGCCAATATTCACATCTGGCCACTGATTGGTTTGACCACTACTTCCTCAAAAACTTCTTTCTTTGTCAAACCAGCACAGTTGGCTTACAAGGGGGTTGGCTTACCAGGGGTTTGGCTTCTCAACAGCATATATAAGGATCGTTACAGGTGTGGGCGGTGTGCCACTGGCTGCAGCTAAGCACCCAGAGCTGTCCCTTTTTCCTTATTCAGTCCCTTGTTGTGCTTCAATAAACCTTTTAAATTTTTAAAAAGTGAGGCGTCATTTCTCACAACTGAGAACTTGTCCAGGATGAAAACCTCATCTCTGTAGCCCCAGCAGATTTCAGTTGAGAGGCATGCCCCGCTGATTTTGGTGGCTTGATTGGCTTCTTCTGGTGTCATCAGTGATTTGCAGGTCGACACCCCAGGGACAACAAGGGATCAAATAAGAAAAGAGTGGGAAACAGGAGAAAGGCCCTCTGAAAGCTGCAGAAATAAACCTACCACCTTTTTGTGCACGAAAAGATCTGGAATATTATGAGCATGGTGCATGGGGAAGGCAGAGACAGAATCCAGGAGCGCGATTGGTGTGTGTGTGAGACACAGACCAGACAGTGAAGTGAATGTGAAGCCATGGTTCCATATTTTTCCAAGGAGACCAGCTGGTGAAGAGATGAAGTAAAAGGTGGAGACTGAATGAATCCTGGAATAGCTGGGGTTAGGCTAGCTTGGGAAGAAGTTAGGAAGGGGGTTAGGGAAATGGAATCGGGTTGGTCAGATTGCTCATAATCAGAGTGCAGGAACCTCAGCTCCAGTCAGTACTGCACAGGATCCAGATCTGAGTCTGTCAGAGATAAAGAACATGTGACAGTTGGGTGGATTTGGGGTGTGTTAGACTGTGGGCGAGACGTGATGAACCAACTCCCAAAGAGGCACTTTGGCCATGAGATTTCCATGGCCATTTCCTCAGGTTAGGAAACTCCCAAAAGAGAACAGTTCAAGCAGCAGGCTGCAAGAGGCACAATGCAAAAGGGTGGTAGTGTAGTTGGACTGGATAACACAACATGCCCAAACAGGGACAAGGGGTAGGACTAATTAGGCTTGCAGGATTGGGCGGTATCCATACCCTCTATCCAAGAGAATCTGGACTAGCCAGATTACAAACATCTGGAATCGCCAGATTGAGGATTGGGGGTGGGGATCCTCAAAAACCCAAGAGCATTTTTAGAGTGAAAGCAGGGATTAAGTCTGAATAGGAGCTTCAGGGAGGAAGCTGGATCGAAAGTTGTGAGACTGGATTGAGGGTTATAAGAGGAGATGGAGGGATGGGGTCTGAATTGAAGTTGACTTGACTAGCAGGGTTTGGACAAGTGCCCCAGATTGGACTGTGTCATATGGCGAGTGATGATTGGGAGTGAACACTAAAAT
This sequence comes from Urocynchramus pylzowi, assembly GCA_013397555.1. NCBI lineage: Eukaryota > Metazoa > Chordata > Aves > Passeriformes > Fringillidae > Urocynchramus > Urocynchramus pylzowi. Next base: position 14,208 of record VZRH01006239.1, read on the forward strand.
AAAAAGTACTCTATTGCTGTGTTGCTGTTTGCTTGTAGCTGCCTGGAGGGAGGCAGGTTTTTGTAGCGGAGTGAAAAAGTGGCTTGTTATTGACTGCCTGGAGGGAGGTGGGGTTTTGTTTCAGGGCGTAGAAGTGACTTGTGATTGGTTGCCTGGAGGGAGGCAGGTTTTTCGTTGTTTGGCTGCCTGGAGGGAGGTGGGCTTCATAATTGATTGTCCATACAGAAAGGGAAATAGAAAAAGGGTAGATTACAGGATCTCTTAAAGAAAGCAGAGAAGGTGTACATCAGGAGGGATGAGGAGAAAGTGAAGGCAAAGGCCAGAGTAACGGTAACCATCATTAGAGAAGGAAGCCAGCATGCAAAGATCAACCCTTGTAAGGGAAAGGGACCCTGACTGGGAAAGGATAAGTGGAATATAGGGGGCATCAAGTGGGATATGGTTCCATGGGACGGGATCCCTAAGAAGGAAATCAGGGAATTGAGAAACCTAGGACCGATTTGCTTTTATTGCAAGAAAAATGGACATTTCAAGAGAAACTGCCCCTGAAGGGAAAGGGACCAGAAGGTTTTTAAAAATTATCAAGAGTGGGAGTTGGAAGGTTAGGGGTGTCAGGGGCTCTACCTCCTGGGGGAAAAGTACCATCATGAGCCCTTGATAATCTTAAAAATAAGACCCCAGAAGGAAGAGTTTGAATTCTTGGTAGACATGGGAGCTGAAAGAACTTGTGTTTGTAAAATTCCAAAGGGATTTGAGAAGAGCCAAAATATAGTGCAAGTAGGGAGTGCAAAAGGGGAAGGGTTTAAAGCACTAGTCATAAAGCACGTAAGGTTTGAAGGGACAAATAAACTAGGAATCAGGTATATTCTGTTAGTTCCAGAGGCAGATGCAATTTATTGGGGCAGGATTTGCAGTTGCAGTTAGGTGTCGGAGTGCTCCCAGAGGATGAGAAAATGGTAGTTAAGCTTCTCAGACTAAAAGAGGAAGATGAGGAAAGGATTAATGAAATTTTGTGAACAAAACCTGTCAATCAAAGCAAGTTAAACATGGCTCCTATAGTAATAAAAATAGTTTGGGTATGGTAATACCTGCTCTCCTTGGAATGCAGACGAGGACTGCAGCCGGTGGTCCAAGAATTGCTTATAGAAGGGATCTCAAAACCATGGACGTGTCCCCTAATACATCCATGTTACCAGTAAAAGTCAGATGGAACTTTCTGGCTTGTCCAAGACCTAAGGCAGGTGAATAAAAGAACTGTGTATCTGTTGACAATGGAGAGAGATGGAGAAGACTGAGTCGGTGATCAGAATTCGATTTTATTATGGGATACAAATGCTTATATACTATTTCAGGGAGACTAGTAATGTGTACTACAATGATTAGTTAAAATCACATACACAAATTTACCCACATAACAACATCTCTTGCTCGCAGTTTAATGGGATTTTCTTTTTCCGGTAAACCCATTTGATTTAATCTTCTTGCAATCTAGGTCTTATTTTCAAAGTTCTGTTTGCTTTTGCCAAGGCATCCTGTTATCAAATCTCTTATGTTAACCAGGTCCAAAGTCTGTCTTGTGTCCCCCAACACTCCAACATGTACCGGTATCCAGTAGTGCCCAACCCCTACACACCATTAAGTAATATTCCCTCATTGCACCAGCAGTTTAGTATGATAGATCTCAAAGATGCTTTTTGGGCTTGTTCATTAGCAGGGAAAAGTCGGGATATATTGTCACCATCGCGACATGAAATAATAAAACTCACGCAAGGTTTTCCAGCATCCGAACAGGAACAGGAAAAGAGAACTTTATTTTTCAGACCTTAATATTTATAGGATTCTAAAAGTGACAGTGGATTGGAGAATGACATTGCCACCTCTTCAACCACACTGGTCAAACTAACAGTCCATCAAAATTCTCCTCCTACAGAGAAGAATGCAAAACAATCATTATTTACATGAAAGTGTGTGAGAAGCTCCATTACAAGAATGTAAACATCAGAAGGCTTAGAGAAACTCAAAAGAACAGGATAACACTTTGGTATTTAAATTAGATGCTTAACCATGGAGTGAAGTGCTGAAATGACATGAGGGGTAGTTCACAGGCATCAAACTGTGGGAACTTCATTTCATAAAAAGGGTGAGTCGAGCATGTTTTCTTGACAGAAATTCTTGCACATGTGAAGTAAGTGGACAGTATTGGGAGGACTTAGGATACATTGCATGCATGTAGACAGTCTTTGTGGTAAAATCACAAGAGTGTATGTGGTACACATCCTGGAAGCAGCAGATTCAGTATACCTGAATTATAATATTTATCCATACTTATCTACTACTCTTCAGCAGGCACATACTAGGACAAAAATGTGTATTTCACCCAGCAGGAAAAGATAGGGACGCCAAAACCAGAACAGCTTTATATAAACACCAGGTGTAGGTTTTTTATTTGCAGATAGTTTAACCAGTTATGAGTGACACTTAAGATTGTTTACTGAATGAAAGTGCCTTTCCTACCTTTGATGAAAACCACAAAATAATCATGTAGAGACTTGAAAAATTAAAATCAATTTTGTTTGTGCTGTTCCACTCCATGTACCAAAAATTGTATCCATGCATCTTTGTAATTTTAGAGTCTTTTAAACACAGATAAATGCCAAATGAAAAACTGCTGGCATCCTTACATAAACATAGGATACAGAAGACAGAGAGTTTCCATAAATCTTTTGTGTAAATGGTAGCACTGTTGATATATCAAGAATCAGACATGGTTAATAATGTACCCAGACAGTCACAAAGAAAGTAAATGGGGTTGTGAAACAGGGTCTTGACTTACCAGTGAATCAAAAACTTGGCCTCATAGCCTCAATGCAAGGGGGAAGATCGTATTGCTTAGTTTGTTCAGGTCTAGGGCTTTACAGCAGTTTGGGAAAAAAAATATGCTGCTGATAGTGGACAGACCTCAAAGACATTTGGCAGAGATAAGAAAAAAGTAAAAAGCCAACTCAGTGACTGTACTAAAATCAGCCCCAACTAGTTAAAAGGTAATTCCAGCAGTGTGAGATTGTGACCACTGGCTCAAGAAACCCACGGGCTCAAGAGAGTGACTAATCAAGAAGAGTAATAAGAATGAGAAGTAAGAGAATCATTTAATCAACAGAAGGAAGAATACTAATTAACAAGACAACTAGGTAATTTGCAGCTGGTATACCATGATTCCTTTGTTTGCTAAACTGTATACATAAAGTTTTGAGAAATCAAGGTGCTATGTTTGTGGATTTACCACTTAGTACCAATCATTGAGCAACAAATAAACAAATACTTCAGCTCTGTGTATGACATTGGCATACTGCACACTGGGTGATAAATCCTGTTCTTAGGGACAACAATATTACCTCTGGAATTGCAATATGACTTATTGAAATACTTCCTCCAACTGTGACCAAGCTCAGACATGGCCAGGCCAGGCTACTACAGTGTTGAAAGAGATGTGAAGGCATCATGGGCTGTGCTTAGAGGAACCTTGCAGCAGAATGGGGAATAGCTGTTAAAGTACCTGCTTGTGAGTTGGACCTTGCAGTGCAAGAAAAACCCCAATTTTTTCTGCTCCAGTGAGCTTGTGTTTGAAGGAAGGACATTTATCATGAGGAAGAGGAAGCAGAAGGACTGTGTTGACTGGTGATACAACTGACTGTTGTAGACAGAGTTGGAAAGTCAGAATTAACATTTTTAGAAACACAGAGGGAAAAAAAAAAATATTTTTCTTGTGCCAGATTGTTTTATCCCAGACGAAAGCCAGAGAATCATACTCTCAGTACTCCAGCCCTTCAAAATGATTTCTGTACCAATTAAGTATTTTAAGTAAATTACTGTTTTACTATTACTATTTTAACTAAATTACTGTTTCCAGGCAGTAGTAGTCTCTTATGATTCTGCTGTGCTCAAAGGTAAATATGTTGTTAGTACTTAATATTCTGTTTTGTTACAGTCAGTAAATATTGGGCAGATATGGCAGCTTTCTAAACTCTAAAAAAAGGGATGGAATGCATCCCATCTCACTCCTGCTGTCTGGTGAGTTTGGTGAACGTGGCTCCCATTGATATCAGTCATTTGGACAAATGAGTCCTATTCTAGGCATTTGAGTTTCATGGACATAGTCTTCCATTTAGATTTTGTAGCAGCTGAACTAGTTGCCGGTAAAGTCCCGGGTAAAGAAGCAAAAAGGGCCTTCGCATAGTGTCCAGAGATGTTTAAATCATCTGTGCAGTAAGATGTTCAGGGTCCAAAGGCTTGACGCATGGGAAGAGTCCAGGTTTTTGTGTATCAAGAAGTAGGGGCTGAACAGTAGTATCGAAGCAGTACAAAGATGAGGGCCAATGGGGGAATAGGGAGGGAGTGGCTGAGGGACATAGGAACAAGGGAAAGAGCCAATGGGATATAACAGCTTTTGAGGGAAGCTTCTTGTGTCTCCCTAACCCAGGGAATGCTTCTCAGGGTCTCCACAAGATTTTATGTAAGCAACTTTTACTTTTTTAGTGTTCTATTCTTCCTTGTTTTGAACTCTTATCACTAGGTAAATCCTCTCTCCCATGAGAAACTTTGTACTCTTCTATGCTGTTATTCTCAAAAGAAAGTTTGAATTTTGTTTATAAATGTACAAGCTGTACTTTACATGTACTAGCTGAAATATATTTATCATATTTCTAATTCTTAAAGTAAAAATATTTGTTAAAATATTTGTTTGTATTGATGGATGAGTGAAAACTTTTTCTCCTTCTAACTCCCCACGTGCTGGAGAAGAAAAATCGAGCAAAGATGCTGCTTAACTGAAAGAACTCTGATGCATTTTGTTTCAGCATAACCTGTGTAGATGTTGTGAAGTCTTTTGCAAACTCATTAAATGAACAGCTTTGATTCTTAAAGATTTCCCCTGACTTCAGTAGCTGGAGCTATTGTGATACATATTTTATAATGTAATGCATTAATGGGATCTAGATGCATAATAATGCATAGTAGATCTAGAGCTCAAACTCTAGGAGTGAGCTACTACTTTTTCTGGATTTGGGTTAATCAACCTGTAACCTTCTTCCCTTGTGAGATTTCCTGGGTGGAGGCTGCAGCAGTCTCACTGCTGCTCATCTCCACTGTTCCTGCATGCAGTCTGGCTCTTGGTTTGAGGTTTTCCTGCAATGTCCTCCTTCCACACTGTTTAGAGGATGTCCTTTCTTGGCTGCACCGTCCAGAGGTCCCTCTGTGACTGGAGCTCACATACCCTAGAAAGGGTAAAACTATGGGTTCCAGTCTGAAATGTATGCACATTAAGGGGCAATCTCTGAGCAGCAGTTGCACTAATGGTGGGAAATCACAATTTCTTGTGTGTCATGGTGACCATTTACATTTTGTGAAAAAGTGTCCCTAAATAATGAATTTTCAGTATTGGGGGAATATGTACAGCTTTTTATAATTTTATAATAATTTATCAGCCTCTCTCCTGCAGTTCTGTGCTGGCTGGCTGCTCTAAAAATATACAATCAACAAGGCAGCAATGAACAGAAGTATTTTCAAGAGCAGATGGGATGTACCTTAAAAATCAGGATTGTCCCAGTAAAACTGAGACATCTGGCAATCTTAAAAAAACCCCAGCTAGATGAAATAAAAATCATGAAATGGAGGAACAGAAAAATATGTCTTTGCATTGATTAGCGGGCAAAGTAATCAATCTCCTTCAACTCCCCTTTCAGTCCTTGGTGTAAACCAAGGGAAAATAGGGATATTGTTTTCAGACTTAGAAGGGAAATTTCACATCCTTTCCTTCCTCTTTCATGTTGTCTCCAGTAACTGTCTTTATGGCATTTACAAACAAAACTTGTCCCTTGCTATCCTTGTTGCTGGGTCCAATCAAAGTTTTCCCATTGGGTTTCAGGTGCTTTGAATCAAACTCAAGCCTATCTTTGCTGACTGTGTTATTTTGCAGGACACCACCTGTCCACAGTCCAGTCTGCAACTGAATTTCTTTCCTAGCCAACATATATTGGCCTTCTGAAAACACCAGACAGACAAGGTAACATATCCAGCTGGACTCTTTCAAATGTGAGAGAGCCACACATATACTGGATCTACAATAAAAATACCATAGTGTTTTTCCTCTAAGTTGCTTTTAACTTCATTATACTACTATGAAGTCAAATGTTACACAGCTACATAAATAAAGTTGGACTCAATGATCTTAAAGGTGTTTTCCAACCTAAATGATTCTAGGATTCTGTATCTAGTTTCATATACATGATCTAGTCTCGTGGTAGGTTTTGGTGTAGGAAGTCTACAAAAATATTAAGTGTGAAAGACAGGGACAATTGAGCTCTCTGTTTAGGATGTATCTTGCAAGAAAAATGTGCTAAAACTACAAATGAAATATAAAATGATGCTCCTTGCATTGCTAGGAATTACTTAAATTTATGTAGAAATTATTTCTACACACTTAGAAGACAATGCATGCTTATAGACACAGTGTATAGTGCAGTCGCATCCTCACCTCTGCTGGGGTGTGGGAAAAAATCATGTGATGTTGCAGATGATAAGCACTGTAATAAAGTTAAACAGTACTGGTTTTATACTGTATTTCATGAGCCAATAGCACAATATATCCAGATTGGAAAACTGCATTTTCAGTAAAGGGACAAACTAAATAGTAGAGTTTGGCCAGTGAGTGCCTGTATTTTAATGGCAGTTTGACAATGTAGAGGAAAATGTTTCTCTAAGTATCTTTTCACCCATCAGTTAAGAAGACAATCCAAAAATCAGAGCTCCCTGATAACCAGCATATATGTTTCCCAGTATGATTATATGAGGAATAGCTACTATCAACCCTCCTCCCATACATATCCACTTACCTGAATCATTGTAAGCCATTTCCCTTAATTTGTATTTCTAATTTTTTACAGTACAACAGTCCAATGCTTTCTCATGTTCATGCCATAGTTGTGCCTAAGATATATTTCTTACATTTTAACTTTTTTTTTGTTTAATTCCAGATAATTTTCTAAATAACTCTTACTGTTGTTAAAGCTAAAAACCTAAAAGGAGTTACTTTCCTCAAATGCCAATATGTATTAGTTCATAATTTGATGTTCAGACAAATCATATGCATGTATATCCTCGTGAACACAGTCTGTTTGTCAGAGATGCCCCACAATGACAGCCATGCCATCAGGGAAGTTATATGAGGATGGAATTTGTCTTTCTGGGAAGGGAGTCACAGCTGGTGATGGTAGACATGAGAAAAAAAGAAGAAAACAGGTGGCTCCCATTTGCCCACTGCATTTTTACTGAGACTTCTATGAAGTTTTAGGGTTGCATAGGCAAGCTTTTTCCCAACAAATATAAATGTTCAGGAAAAAATATTTAAGCTAGCAGGGTCACTTAAATTTACCAATCCCATATATACAAGAAATGTGATATCCCACCCAAGATTGCTTTGATGATGAATACTTCAGAGAGTGGGACTGTTTTAAGATATTACCTTAGGAAAAAAGACAGCCTTTTATGAACTCCCTAACTCATTCTAGAGTGAAAAAGACCTCTGCTGGTGGAAACTTGCACATCTATTCAAATAATCATTATTCAGGTATTTTCATAAACATTTGTGTCCAAATACTCTTGCATTACTTCCTGAGTATTTTTTTTACAGTAATCTTCTAAGAGGAACTGGCATATTTCAGAGTTGCTGTATGTGTCCTGGATTGTCAAGCAAATTGTATTCTGTTTGCTATCTGTACGGCAGTTGTATTCTGTTAAGTGGGCAGTTTTCCTTATCTCTTCCACAACCACTCCTCCCTCTGGGGAGACATCTGCTGATAATAGGCTATTGAATGTCAATGCATGACTGGTAAGAACTTTAACATCCCATTGTGAGATGTTCCGCCCAGAGGGAGGAGCCAAGCATTCCTACCCAGATATAGCTGGAGAGTCTGGAAAGACGAGACGGCTTTTTCTCCACTGGATTTTTTCCAGAGGAACAGCTACTTCTTCCACTGGATCTTCAGAGGAAGACTACACCTTTTTTTCTACAGGATTTCTGCTCCAACAGAACCACACCTGACCCTCCAGGAGGACTACAGCCACAATTCCAATTGGACTGAGACTACACCTTTTTTACAGGATCCCGGCTGCAACAGAACCACACCTGATACTCTAGGAAGACTTGCAGCCACAATTCCAATTGGACTGCCATCAACACCCTGACCAATAGGGTGGCAGGCTGTGTTCTGACTCTGTCAGTGTTGTTTTAATTTACTGCATTGTTTATTTTATCTTTCTATTTTTCTTCCCTAGTAAAGAACTGTTATTCCTGTTCCCATATTTTCTGCCTGAGAGCCCCTTAATTTAAAATTTATAGCAATTTGGAGGGGGGGGGGGTTACATTCTCCATTTCAGGGGAGGCTCCTGCCTTCCTTAGCAGACACCTGTCTTTCCAAACCAAGACAGTGTGTTAGATGATCATCACCTATCTTCAGTACCAGAAATATATATGCCCAAGAAATACTACTGAGGATGTTAAAAAAGCTGAAAAACTAAAGAAAAGACAGAGTGATCCCAAAATACTTGTTTTTATATAAAACATTTTTCCTGTGGCATCCGTTCTGGCTTCATCCTTTCCTTATAATGAGCAGATTCCTGTATGGATAAAATTAAATCATGTAAGTGATACTAGAATCATCTGTACAGAAGATAGATTTGATTTGGAAGACAATGGTCATTCTGCGTTTATTAATAGATTGTTTCTAATCTTTCTACAAGATCCAAAAGGTTTGTGATCTGAATTGTGTTTATAAAATTTGTAATTTTCCATCTCCTCCTATGAATGGTACTTAGGGAATGATAACAGCTAAGAAACTTTGCAAGGACCATGGTATTAATCTTTAGGCAGGCATGGAGAAATAGAAAATTATGGCCATGTAGATTTCCTAGATTATGTCTGTTTTGAAAATGTTATCTAAATTCTGGGATCACTTTAATTCCTAAAGTCACTGTACCATTTTCTAGCTCACTATTTTCTATGAAAATATGTGCCCACTTTTGTTACTGATAAATATCTGAAAGTAATAAAGAAAAAATGGGGGGGGGGGG
>VZRH01006239.1:23389-59707 GCA_013397555.1 Urocynchramus pylzowi
TACCCACTTCCTGTAGTTGCTGAGCAGTGTTTGCCAGTTGTATCATAGTAGCAGAGTGGTAAAATGCAATGTGAAAATACTAGATGCTTGTTTAAGGATGAGAGGAATAGCAGATTTGTCTTTACAAACAAGCTGTGGGTCTGCTGGGAGATAAAAGAAACAATGGGAAGGATTCCACTGATTGATGAATGGAAAAAGATAGTTGCTTTTACAAATAAACTTTAGGTTTGCTGATAAATAAAATTAGACATTGAAAGATGAAAGAAACAATGGGGAAGAAAAAGCCCTAAATTCAGTAAGAATTAAAAATTAAAAGGGAAGGTTATAGATTAGAGGGAAATCTCCGGTATCAGGCATATTGGGAAGTCTGTACCTCTCAAGTACCTCAGCCAGTGGGGAAAGAGAGAGGGAAATACGGCCAGGAAATTAGAATAAAAAGGAGGCTGTGTCCTTCAAAAATTTGAGAGATCCCAGGGGAATGCCCCATGGCCTCTCCCTTTATTCAAATAAAGTTAAAGGACTCCTCTGTCTCCTCTTTGGACATAAACCTTTGATGTTTGTGGATTTATTTTCCTAACAAGGACAGTTAAAAAAAGAAAAAGCACATTTAAAAAATCCCAGTTTGTGAAAGCTTCAGTCTCAGAAGATTTCAATTTCAACATAACCCTGTTTTTGCTGGGAAAAGAAAATTCTTCAGAAACTTTCCAACCAGCCAGATATCTCTAGGGAGAATGCTGTCACAGGACTGGGAAATTCCTGTAATTTATATGCTGTTTTCACAAATTGGTTTTAGCACTCCAACTTGGAGTGTCCTATGTGACAAAAAAGGTAGCAGAAGAGGCATGGCAAGAGCACAGATTGATGTATTTTTTCCCTGGTTTGCAAGAGAACTTGTATTCGTTTTTCGTCATCCAGATTTGTTCTTTAGCATGTTTCTGGCTAAGTTCACAGAGAATGCTGGAAAAATATACTTTCAACACTTTCTTCTAATTTAATACAGTCCCCATATGCATCCATAGAAGAGCAGACATATGCATACATGACAGTAGCTCCATATTAATGGCTGCTCTGTTGAAAAATGTTCTCTTTTTTTTTGCCTAGTATTTTAGAACTAGCTCTGACGGGAATAGTTTCCCTTCATACAGAAGACATTTGTGCCTTTAAATCTCTGAGGAAGAAGCTGAGTTGTTGTTGCTGTCATGTTGTTGTTTTAGGGTTTTTTAACAGGAGATTGGGAATGAAAATTTAAAATATTAAAAAAAAAAAGTTGACCAAAAAAAATCTATTGATTTTTGAATTGAAGGGCTGAGTCCAGCTTGCTGAGAGCACCTTTATGAGCTTGGATTATTTGTTTGTCTGGCTGTTAGGTTTTTTCCAAGTCTGACCAGAGCAGTTTTGTAGACTTTGGCTGTGTAATTTTCATTAGTTTTCCAGTGCTGTGGTTTTTTTATTTGTTAGCCCACCTAATTTTTTATAAGTCTTGTTTATTATTGGTATTGATATTTGAGAGAACTTTGTGCTGTATCCATGAGTTGTGAAGGCATCAGGATTTGTTCTGATAAACTCTGTGATCAACACCATCCCTGGGCACCTGACTGACAATTGGATAGGCTGGCTTCTCGCAGACATCTGGTCCTTCATACCTGTAGAAGATGCCATAAACTGACATAGGCAATCCAGTTTTGGATGTCATTAGGACCTCTTCCCAGTCTGTCTCTGCCTTACCCCACAGGATTGCCTAGGGGGTATTGCATTCATGTATGTCTGTGTACAGTGAGGATGTACATTCTACATCAGCAGGATGGCAGCAGTCAAAATAATTGTAAAAGGCCCTAAAATCTGTGCCACATCAACTTCTCACATCACTTTAAGAAAAAACGCAACAATACAAAACTTCCTGGATTTGTCTGTTCTTGAAAACACTTATGTGACATGGACTAGACAAAGCATATTTGAAAATCAGGGAGGCTGGGAATCAATGGGTGGGGATTATGAAAATATCAGTCCATGTTAGGCAAATGTTTGTCTTCTCTCCTTTAGAAACAGGAAAGCTGTGAGAGTTTTTCAGAGCTGTAAAGCTGAGATAGGAGAGCTACTTTACAGCAGACTCTCACTTGTCCCTCCTCTGGCTTCTGGGGAAGCATTAGGGAATGCTCTGCAGTACCTGTGCTGGCACTGGTAAGACTTGTTTACTTTCCCTTATTCTTTATTGAAGCTGCATGTGTTTTGTAAGCCTGCTCCACAGAAGCACTGTTTGGCAGAAGGGCATGCCAAGGGGAGTATCTTTGGAAGACAGAACTCCTTTTCTGCAGTCCCACAGTCTTCAAATACATTTAATATAGAGGGAAGGTGTGTCTTACACAGCAGGACTGTCTCTCATAACATATTATTCCAGGTGCATGGGACAATGCAATTACCAGTGGCTAAAGTTTGAAACTTAAGTCATTGAGTAATTAAACATACCCTTTCTAAGATGGTAAGCTGTGTCGTTTTATTGGCTTGTATAAAGTCAGATTAAGTTATTGACTTATTAACTATACTTCTCGTTTTCTCAGATATAGATATAGAATTAGTAATTGCTTAAATGAAATATCTGGTTGACTAAGGGACAAAAAATCTGGCCTACAACACAAAAGATTACATGTGCTTACAGTGTCCCTCCTGCTGACTCCAGTATGCCAAATATGCTCTTATCAACACACAAAAGCAAAATCTTTGCTCTCAGGGTTTCCTGTGCCAGTTCACAGATAAGCAAAGTTTATGCTTGTGAAGGCTAGCAGAATCTGATGTGAATGAAACCTTAACCAAATTTTCAGTGGGTAACTTTCAATTTACTTTTGTAGCCTCAGAATTAGATCTGAAGCAACTGTCAGTTAAATCAGGAGTACTTTTGGACAAAACCTCTCTACTAAAAAAATCAGTTGAAACTTTGTACTGCAGAGAGAAAAAAAGGAGTAATTATCATTAAATACTTGTCAGGCCAATTCTGGTGAACCTGTAGTATTTCTAATCTGAGATACAAGATCAACCTTATCTGATTTCTTTCCTTACAAACTGACACACACCAAGCATGCTGACTTCTGACTGAAGTCAGCCAGGCTGCCTGTGAACCAACCAAAAGCTGCCTGAATCTGCTCCAAATACATGACAAAATTGTGTAGTACTAGCCACAAGCAAGCTGAATCAGTGTTTGTTTCTCTGTGTCAAACTGTTATTGAGATATTAGTGAAATGCATACTCATCCTATAATGGCTTTTTGAACCATTATTATCTTCTAATAAGAAGTTTGAACTCATATGTAAGGATGAGGTAGGGATAAAAAGTTTGGTGAGAACCAGATTCTACCTGAACCATATTCCTATAAATAGCAACATGTAAAAATAGTTTGCACTGATGCTGTACCCTGAAATTACTCCTTACAGGACTCATTTTACATTGCAAGGGCCGGTACACTTAACTATTGCTGTAACCTTTATGACTTACAAAGACTGATTTTATCAAGAAGAAAACAAAATTATGTAAATTTCAGTTCTGGAAATTTAGTTTTGTCCATGAGAATGAGGGCAGTTATTCCTGGCTCTGACAACACTAAAAATAAAAACAACCAGGCCATTTGCCTCTTCTGGAATATCTGTATGTAACTCTCTTGAACCCAGTAGAAATGGAAATAGCAGGATATCCGCCTTTTATAGATTCAGCATTCCTATATAGATTTCACTGTCATGCTGATATGAGGAAACAGGGAATGCTGCTTTTACCATTCCCCTTGGGGTTGTACAGGATTATTAAAATTAAAGTAACAATATCGTTTTTAATAAAATAAACAGAAGATTGAACAGATAGAGGGAATAAACCTATTGATTGGAGAACAGAGCCCAAACATGTTTTCAGACATTAAAGAAGACAGTACTTTTCATAGGTTATTCCCAGTAAGTCATTTGTCATTCAAGAGACTTACCATCCTGACTACCTCGCTCATCTCTACTGGCTGGTACACTATTGTTTAAAGAAATTCCAAGAAAAATGTTTCCGAACAAATTTTGTACCAGACGAAGAAAAAGATCCCACAGAGCAGGAGGATGAGACTAACAGTAAACAAAATGCTAAGTTCAGTTTTCAAGGAGACTTACACATAGTAAGGATTTGTAATTGCTTTGGCTTAACACGACAGGCTGGCACTGGAATTTTCTATGCTTTCCTGTTTCTGCTGTGGAGTGCATATGGAAGAGCATTATGAGTAGCCCATGGGCAACACAACTCCACTCTGCACTGCTGCAAGGGTAGGCTGAGGACTTGAAGCCCTGGAAAGCTGTTGTAGGCATGTAGGGATTGCTGCCGGTTCAACTGTTTGCTCCCATTTCAAGTCCCACCTTCACCCCTCTTCTTGACTTGCTTCATGGGCTAGTGCAGAAGGGGAAGAAGAAAGAGTAGACCTAGGGCTTTATTTAAGTGCCAGGTGCTCTGAAAGGGTAGAGAAAGACTGAAGCATGTGTCCAATTGTGCTTATATAAGCAACAAGAGGCTAGGGCAGTATTTCTGTGTTTTATACATGCTCCCTTCTCTTTCTCCTTCACCAGCAAACACAATGGCTAAAAGGCCTGACGAAATCTGTCCCATGAGTAGTTAGTACTAGGGCTACTGGAAATGCCTGAAATAATCCTCAGGGTATCTGAAGATCTTGGTCCAGTGATGTTGCTATCCACTTCTAAAACTGGCCTCAAGTGTATATATGACTGCTAAGGGGTCTGAGTTCAAGGAGCATGCTGAGATGGGACAGAAGAGCAAAGAGGCAACTTAATCCATTTGTCAAGCTCCCTCTTCTTTGCTTCCAGTATTTGCTCAGGGACACAATGGCAGTGGGCTTGAGCTCCCCATGACAACAGTGATAGAAAATGCATTCAAGGATAGGCATGGTGCCAGCTGCTTGTTTTGTAAGAAAGGGAAAAGGCAAAGACATTTGGGGCTGATACTTCTCTCACAGACAGCAACAGGAAACAAATCCATTAGTGTAAGTGGGATTATATTGGTGCAAATCTATTATTTCATGGATCCTTATGAGAGCAACTGAAGAGTTAGTGGTCCTAATTAGTCCCCCATACCCACAGAGAATGATGCAGAGAGGTCTGATTGCACTCTTCTTGTCAAAGGAAACCTACTGAGATGGTGCTGGTGCCCTGTCACCAATTGTGGGCCACTCTCCTGAAGTGGGGAGATAAGAAGAGTATCTTGGAATGATATAGCTGCCCTAGCCCTATCAGAGAAGTGCCTAGTCCAGTGCAAAGGGAGGAAAATATTTTTGCTCAACATCTGATCTATTATTCTGCCTAAGATCCTTTGGAAAGAAAACCTTTGATTCACATATGTGGATGAATCATTTGGTATACAATTTTCTTTTTGTCAAACCAATGGCACTTTGGCCAAGTCTCTCCATAGAAGCAGGGCTGCACCATTTGTATCCCATGTCAGTTGAAATAAAAATGATATATGGCTTCATATCTGGCAGAGCTTAAAGCAGTAATAATAAAAAATACTAACAATCTAGTGATCTAACAGCCAAACATCAAAATCCATGATTTCTTTTTGGGAAACAAGACAATTTTCCTTCTCCCTATTAACTGTACTGCACTGGTTCCAACTAGGTCTCCTTAGAGAACTGCTCATTTAGCTGGTCCTTTTGTAACAAAGTTAAGGTATTTATACAGTACTTCTGCAGAATGAAGAAGACACTTAGCTAGATAAAAACTGTTGTAAAAAAGCCCAACAGTCCTAGGATCTGGCTGCTTCTTAAACCATTCTAGTGCTTGTGGAAATTACCTAGTCCAGGTTATCAGCATATTCATTTAGCTTCAGTATCCCACAGGGAAAAGAACAGAAAACTGAATTGTTGTCATACCTATCTGTTAGCTATTTCACACTAGGTAGTACAAGAAATACCAATTGTTCTACAGATGTGAGGGATTGATTCTGTCTCTTCCTTCTTCATCTGAAGTGCAACATCCCTTAACTTTTTTTCTCTTCATAGCAAACATAGACCCAAAGCTGGTGATTGTTTTTACTTGTGATCAGTCACAAAGAAGATCCTGGGACAGTCTTTTGCCAGAATACCATATTGTGTGTCCTTCACTCCTCATGGTTGTTTGTAATGCAAATTGTAGGCTTTGACTCCTGTAGTGCCATATCCATGGTAACCAAATGAAGGTAAGTTTGCATTACTTCCTTAGTGAAGTGTAATCCTCTCCCTGGTATATGTGCCAAGAAGGCATACAAAGTTAAAGGGACAGTAGTATATTTCATGGAAAGGGAAGCAACCAAAGAATCTTTGGGGTTTTTTTCCATTCTTTTCCCTGTGTGTCAGTTGTAGCTGCACTCACTCCTTCACCCTGTCTTTCCTATCTTGTCTTTTTTTATAATTCCCATTGTTAAAAGCTAGACTAGTTCTGATTTCTGCTTTGTCTTTGCCTAAAGGCTAAGCAAACAATTATCAAGTTAAACTGCAACTTAAACACTACTTTTTGGCAAAAGCCTTTCTTTGACCTTCTTGGCATCATAAAAAACCCCATAAACAAGGGGTGTGGAAAGACAAGTGAAGAATGGCAGTGCTTGTATTCCAGTTTTTCAGATGTCTGGTAGAGCAGAGGCAGAGGTGCACCAGCCTCCTATTATTCCACTATATTAATGACTGGATCAAGCCATACAGGTTTGAGTAAGCATTTTCTTTGTAATGGCAAAATATTTTAGAAAGATTTTTTTTTTTTTTTAATCAGAAGGTATGATGTAAAGATAATTTTTTCCTCTTCATTTCTGGTTTAAATTGTACTTAAAAGAGCTTACTTCCAGATTTAAAGAGCTTTTATTTTTTTCATAGCTTCATAGACTCTCTTTTGACTGGACAGATACATTTTTAAGCTAAGGGAACAGACTCAAACTGAATGTACTGCAAAATTCTTGCTGTTGATACTGTTTCCAATGTTGTTTTAGTTTTCTGCTTTTGACAACTGACTCCTGTCTCCCCGCGAGCCTCTCAGGGACCCTGGCCAGCCTCGGGTCCGCAGACAACAAGGGGGGTGGGGGCTCCCCCGATGCATCCAACAGCAGGGGGGACACTCTCTTGTGCCCCGAGGGTACTGATGGCAACTAAGCTAGTCGCCTTTGCAGCAGAAGAAACACTGGAGACAATGGTAGAGGAAAAAGGCTGACTCTCAGCAGGGGGCTATTCCAGGAATTATTCAGAGCTCCCGAGGGACTTCTGCAACCTCAGGGGGCCTCCTGCTCAGAGCGACGGGAGGTATGCCAAGGTTACATTTAAAGGGAGGTGGAAACAAAAAGTAGATAACATTTGTTGACCAATAAGGATTCTAAAGGGATGGAATCTAAAGGAATGAACATTTTGTGCAACGTATAGGATAACTCTTGGGGGGCTGACTCTTGGCCTCCAGCTAATCACACGATGGATTAGGCCAAAGGTTCTGGACAGAAAGGATGGGATGCTAAGTGATTGACAGAGGGTCAGGGCGGTGGGTTTGGGGATGATCTCAACCAAAGAGAATGATAACACAGGTATAGGAAAGGGGTATAGTTTGGGGTAAACTACTTAGGAAAACTAAAGGAATACAAAAAACTATTACAAAGTATTACAAAATATGAAAGCACACTACAACAGACAACCTCTGCACTGAATTTATGCACTTTCCTTTATGTATCTGGAAGGCTTAACATACAATTCTTTCCCTCTTCAACACAGTCTCATGCTGTTTGAATACAAGGAAGAACTTCTTCACTATATAGGTGATCAAGCACTGAAACAGATTGCCCAGAGAGGGTACAGACTCTCTCTCACCGGAAATACTCAAGAACTATCTCAGCGCAAACCTGTGCCAGGTGCTCTAGGATGAGGCTTCTTGAGCAGGGAGGCTAGACCAGGTGACCCACTGTGGTACATTCCAAGCCCACCCATTCTGTGATTCTATGAAACATCTTTAGTTATTGTTATTTACCTTTATCTGTAGTATTCTCAATTAGAGTGAGCTCATGTAATTAAAATGCAGCATGAAGATACCATCAGCTTCCAATCTTGTTATTTAGAGTGAACAACACTGCTTGTTTCATCCAGCTTGACTTCTACTTTGAAAAGAGCAGAACAAGTTGATATTATGGCCTCTGGACAGAAATTTTACCAAAGGCTTCACATGGGTAGAACCCTCTCAAAATTTATATTTGCCAGCATATGAGAAAGCTTGAAGTGTTATTACAGCATTCATTAGCTGTTATGCTTTCAGAAAAGCTTCATTTCCTGGAGTCACTCATCCTTGTGAGTTTTCACATGTTCCAGCAGTGCTTTGAATATCAAAGGGAGTGTCCTTTGTTTCTATCAAAGCAAATGGCAGGCATGCTAGAGACAAAATAAATTAAGATCATCCTACAGCAGCTCTGAGTTCAGTGTGCTTAACAATTTGGATGTTCATGGACAGGGAAAAAGGTCCCCAACTTCATTTAGATGCCCAAAGTCAGACCCTAAAGCTAAAGACTGAAAAGGTTTTTGCCATCTCCTTTTGCTACTGATTAAGACAGAGAGAAAATAGTAAGTTTTCAAACAGTGATTTGTCCTAATACATGACAACTGAAAAGAAAGAATAATACAGACCAGAAAATTTGACTATTTTGTTCCTCAGGGCACCTAACTAGATGCATATTTCTTCTTGTTTACTGGAGCAGCCATTGGTAGACAGATACTGTGCTCTTTTTCCCTGATGGAACCGCCATAAGTGTAGCTAAATCGGAATGGAGAACACAACTGTGTCACATAAGTGACTCCACAGTTGTAGTATGAAGGATATCTGCTGTTTTCCTCCCATTTTCTTTTCCTAAGTGTTACCTAAAAGCAACAATTAATTCATAAATGATACAGAGTATGAACTCTACAGTTCATAGAGTTGATAACAGAATTTTCATCCTAGCTATGGGATCTGAAAAAGCATATTTTTTTCCTATTCATTCTATGATGCAAAAGCATACTTAGCATTCTGTTGTCATGCCAAAACAACCCAGTCACCAAAAATACACTCAAATAGAGAGGACATTGAGGGGATGGAGTGTGTTAAAAGAAGGGCAACGTCTCAATTTTGAGACATATTTAAGAGAGGACACTCTGTAATGAGTAGTCTCCTCTAAATAGTTTCAACAATCCCCCTCAACCAATAGAAAATGAAAACTAATAGCAGAAAGTGGAAAAAAAACCCAAACCAAGAGTTTATTAACAACAGAATGCCCACAAGGCAAGAAAGAAAAGGAAATAACTAATCAACACCAAATTATCAGAACTCACACCCCCCCCACACACACAGAGGAACAAAGAACCAAAAATGCCTGGAAAATGGGGCAAAAGTAGGAGAAATACCCCTTCCCAACATGTGGTGCAAAATGGCACCAGCTTTCACTCTGAGGAAAGTGGAGCTTCCATGGGGGAGATCCAGGTAGGCGAAAACCTGGTTGTTCTCTGACATCAACCTCCTCTCCACAGCAATCACAGTGGGTGAAGCAACTGGGCTGGAGCCTCTTGGTGTGCTTTGTCTCCCTGGCTTGTATCTCTGAGGCTTGGGGTTGGAAGAGGGTGGCCCACTCCAGCCAGTCCTGCTTCTCTGTTCTTGGACCAGCAGATGTTCAGTTGACCTCAAGGCAACTGAAAGATTTCTACTGCAGCTCCTCCAAGACATGGAAGGTACAAACTTTTTGCCTGGGCCAAGAAAATAAAAATAGCCAAGCAAAACCTAACCACACAGGACCACAGAATGCCTGGGTGGGAAGGCTTCAAAAATGGCCACCAAAGAGCCCAAAGCTTCCCCCTTCCGTGGACCAGCACACATCCAGTCCTGGGCCTTAAAGATACAGCAACCATTTTGGGGCATAAAGCAGACGATCATGGAATAAACTATCATTATAAATCACTTCAAGACAGGCAACAAAGCTGGTGAACGGTCGAGAAAATCTGTGCTGTGAGAAGCAGCTGAGGGAACTGGGGTTGTTTACCCTGAAGAAGAAGAAGCTTGAGGGGGACCTCATTTCTCCTGACAATTACCTGAAAGAAAGTTGTAGTGAGGTAGGGGTCAGTATCTTCTGCCATGGCTCAAGGGAAAAAATGAGAGGAAATAGCCTTAAGTTCTACTAAGGCCATTAGAGGGAGGAGGAGGTTCTTATTAGATATTAGGGGAAAAAAAATTCACTGAAAGAGTGATTAGGCATTGAAATAATCTGCCCATGGAGGTGACGTAGTCACCATCTCTGGAAGCATTCTTGGGGGTATTGTTTAAGGTCATTACGGTGGTTCTGTACTGATGGTTGCACTGGGTGGTGTTGAAGGTCTCTTACAACCCTGTTATTTTGTGATTCTGTAAAAGGAAAGCAATTTTTTTTTCTACCCCAAACAGTTGTAGTGTTTTTGCAACATACTTGCCTCTGGTTTTACATCTGAGCTGTTGTGCCTTACTGTTGCAAAGGTAGACACGGCTTTTTTGTGTTTCATGCCAGGAAAGTAATAAAATCACCTCTCTTAGATGCTGTTCACCTCATGGATGGGATTTCCTCAGGAGGTGGTAGCATTGTCCCAGGTGATGCAGATCAAGTGTCTCAGCAAAGTGAAGGCATTTCTTCTGTGGCAGCTGAACTGTGCTTTGAACCAACACTCCCAAGGTCAGACAAGAAGCTTTCTAGATTCACTGAATAATACAGCATTTTATAAGTCTTCCCTTTCAACACCATGTCCCCTGATACTAAGCCATTTAAAAGCTGCTTTTGCAAGGCTTAATCCATTTTTCTCTCTGAATGTCTTTAACACAGCCTGGTTTCTATCTCTTCTCCTTACTCCTCTCACCATCTCAGGAACCTTGATGTGATTAAAAATTGCATTGAAGGAATATTGCTTTTGTGATTTGGTGGGGCAGTTTACATGGTCTGAGGGTTAGCAGCTGGACAGCTATGTCAGTGCTGTCACACTAAATTCACATTTGGTTGCAAAGGCATCTGAACATTTGGGAAAGGTTTAATTTCTGAAAGACATGAGAAGTGATAAAAAACATGATGCCCCAGCACTTGCTGTTTCAGAGGACTTCAAAATTTCTGTTATAGTGATATTAGAAAAAATAGAGCACATTATTCCACTGATTAGAGTACAATGACAGAAATCTTACATTTTAAAAAGATACTATTAGCAAGACAAAGTATTATTACGTTTGTGTCGCACACAGGAAAACGATGTGCAACAGAAAGAGATTTGTCCGTTTGGAACTTGTGTTTCCAGAGTAGTAGCCCAAAGATTTATCCTCACAAAATATCTTCCCACAATATCATCAGCAATAGAGCTCTCTATTGACTGATGGGCTTTAAAAACACTGATGTTTCACAATAAATAAGTGCAGGGGATTTTTTCTTTAGTTTCCAGGCTTGCTTTTTTGAGATGACATCAGACCCAGGCCAATGTATTGAACTGGTGACAAGCATTTGTGCTTTGCTCTGAGTCACTAATTCCATCTTCGTTTTTATTCTCGATGTTGCTTTCTTGCTCACAGAGGTTCTGGTGGAATCTTTGATCTGTTTGTATTTCCTGTTTGTCCTCGTTTAACATAGCTTGGTTTTTAGTTTGAAGAAATCCATCAGCAACTGAAGTGATTCTTTGTGAGGACTGCTGTGAAAAATGTGTATTGTAATATTGACTTTTCGCAAATATTGAAATTAATATTATATGTGTTATGTTACAAAGTTATGCTGTATTAATTTTTTAAAGTAGTGTGGTGAATATAGTTTTGGGTTATGATATAGTGTTAAAATGAAAGCTATGCAGTGTGAGCTATTTCTTTAACTAGCTATGAGATAATCAAGAGGTTCTTTGCACAGAGATGGCAGCAGCAGGACACCTAAAAAGAGTTATTGCCTACTTATCGGAAAAGACATTCTTCCACCTCATTTTCGTCTTTGAGGCGCCAACAGGATTAAGGAGGAAAAGTTGACAATAACCAGAGAAAACCCTTTATTTGAAAAGAATTTATGCATCGTGTATGAGATATATGAATATGCAGCAGGCTATTCCTTTTAAGGGTTAATCCTTTGTCAACGTGTGTGGAACGTTCACAGTCCTTTGGTTTTATTGTCCTTTATTGTCCTAACTTTGATTGTTCAAATTTTTATTGCTCTAATTTGTATTACTATTTTTATAACCATTTTATTACCATTAAACTTTTAAAAATTTTTAATACAAGTGATTGGTGTTTTTCACAACTGCTAACAGCTTCCTCCGGACCCAAGAGAACCAATCAGCTGGCTAGTTTTGAATATTTACACACTCTGAAACCACGTAAGAAAGCTGAATACGCCGCTGTGAAATCACATTTAAAAACTAACAAAGTCCGGGAAAAACTCTCTTGCTTCCGGCTTTTGGATAGGTAACTGGGAGCCTGTGTGGCCCGGCAGGGCGAGGCTGGGCTCTCCCCTGCTGCAGCGCGGCCCGGCCAGGTCGGCGAGCGGCGTGGCGTAGAGCAACTTGGCTTTGCTGAGATTCTGCCCCCACCGAGTTCCAACCACGGCCGGCGGGCCAGGCCGGCGCCGCTTGGCTTCGGGTGCAGCCGAGTCAGGCCCCGCCCCGGCCGAGCTATTCTGCTGGCACTGCGGGAGATCATCCGGCTAACAGCAGAGGCGGTCCTGCAGCCAGCGCAGAAAGCAGCGCCGCGGCTTTGAACACGGCGGAAAACAGCTATGCAGCCAGAGCAGCCACCGTCCTGCAGGGATCACGTCACCATCCGCAGAGGTCCAAGCTAGATATTAACTCTTTCACAGATGAAACTATCAGACATCAATCTTCTCCTGAGTCAGAGGAAAGTGTTATAAATGAGGTCCCATATGTCTAATTTAATAAACCACAAACTGAAAATTTAGCAGCAATTTTAATTGAGAATGCAATCAAATATCATCAGGTAGTTACAAAAAGAAATTTGGCAGTGGTTCAAGTAAAGCATAAGCAAAACTGACTGGGGTACAAATCCGACCGGGGTACAAACCCAACCAGAGTACAGGGAGGGCTTCCCACCCTGCCTCACGTACAAAAGGCAAAAGGATCCAAACACAACTTATATACTGTATGCTAATACATATTCATCAATATTTTCCCATAAATCTCCTCCTATTTTTGATTCTTGATATCTACGTCACTATACTGCACAGTGCATGTTCCCGTTGTTGCTAAGGGTCTTTTGGCTCTTTGGGGGTCTTTTCAGAGGAAGGCTCACCATCTTCCTCGCTGTCTTCTGAATAACTGGCAGGTTGCGCATGCGCCCCGAGTCTTGTGTTATGGAAGCCAGCATTATATTCCAAAAATAAGCCTTATTATTTCATGTATACCTGGAATCATTTTAATTTAGTCCATTTCAAGGCCGATTCTCTAATTATCTGGAGGCCTATTCCGTTTTCGGATGCTACTTATCTCAAACTACATCCTGCATCCTCTTTTCTCATAAACATCTGAAAACATCTGTTTTGTGTCACTAATTACATATCCTTTTCCTCTATTACTTTTTAACAAATATTTTCTAAAATATTGATAAAGTTACCATTGTCAGCACGAATCACTTATCACAAAAGGAAAAAAAAGTGAAGGCACATGAAGAGAACAACACAGAGACACCAAAGTCAGTGAAGAAGGAAGAGCTTCAGAAGTCCAGAGGGAGGAGAAAGAGGAGATACTTCAAGCTTAAGAGCTGAAATTCTTTTGTAAGGCCATTTTAATGGACTATGATACACTGGAATATATATATACTTCATTAAAAGCATGGGGGGATGGACTGTTCAAACTGTAGACATGAGCAAAGGCACCCATGCTAAAGAAGGCAGATGTTGAAGTAGCTGTGATCCAGTAAGAAGCTTGAACAGAGAGAGATAAGTGATGAAACCTTTGCCCCCAGGGAAGATGAGGTCCTCCTCAGATAAGATGAGACCTTCCTTCCTTCAAGGTCTTCTCATTTCTGTTCCCAGAGATGAATATGATCTTCGAGATAGATGAAGAGAACCTTTACTTTTGAACAACTCATCCTTAAAAGTGTACTGCATTAGCCAAAGATTGAGCCCTCGAAAACAATTGTGGGGAAAGCTGTTAAGTCAAGGGGAGGGACTTTCACACAGTGAACGGATTTCCATCTCCAGGGCAGCTGATTTGCTGTGACCTTGAAGCCACAAGAAAACTGTTTCTTGTGGAGAAGTTTCCATGGCATGGCAAGAGAGACTCTTCTTCCTAAGTGAACTGAAGGAAGAATATTTTAGAAGTGGTAAACTGACTGGAAGTCCCAGGTTTTGTCTCTGCACATTGTCAGTGGGAAAGAAAGAGGAGGTGAGGGGAGGAGAAGAGTTCTGAAGGTTTATTCTGATTCTTATAATTCTTCTTTTAGTTCTGTTAATAAAGCTGTCTTTATACCCTTTAAAGTTTTGCTTTTGCCCTTCTTTTAATCCTTATCTCACAGCAGTATATGAGTAAATAATTTTAGTGGATTCACTGGCATTTGGCCAGCGCTCAACCCACTACACTATTAAAATGTTTAAAAAGCACAATTTTTTTTTTTTTTCCCCCAGGGGAGTTTTAAAGTACCAGATACTTATATTGATACTCAGTGTCATAGTAATAATTGTGGTTTACCTCCTTTTTCTTCATTGGATAGGGAAAACATTGCCAGTGTAGCAAAATCTAATCTTTCTTTCACAAAACCTTCATGGGTGTTCTACTGTTTTCATTTCTGTCTGGGTGAATGTGCCACTTGTCAGGAAATATAGTATCAGAGCTCTGTGTTTAGTCCAAAGCTAGGCTGCTTCTTCCATCAACAGAGAAAAAAAAAAAACCTCTTTGTGTCTTTCTCCTAATGTGGGTGAACTCTTTTACTGACCGTAAGGAAATTGAAAAGATTGGTTGGGAGAAAACATGCTGGCTTACTGGTGTAGTCTAATATTTAGTGAACCAGTAATGAGTTTTCAGAGTTACAGCTAGGCCAACATGGACAGTCTTCAAACAACTCTGTTGCTCTGTAGTTTAACAAAAACAAAACAAAACAAAACAAAACAAAACAAAACAAAACCCAAAAAAACCAAAACACACAAACCCAAAAAACAAAACAAACAAACAAAAAAATAGAGTAACTTTGTAAATTCATATTCCACATGTCAAAATTAGGTCTCTAAATACTTCAGTGTAAGGACTTGTGACTGTTACAATCTTTCTATGTCTTTTCACTGTGCAAATGAGAATTACAGCATTGAATCCAGGAGGTAATAATGCAATGAAGCCACCTCCCACTTTATCGTATGACTAACACAGCCATGTTGCAGATCAGCCCTTCCTTCCCTCCTCTGTAATGTATCCTTAAACTGATGGTCTCAGTGGCTTTGGTTGAACCTGAAGGGAAAGAAGACTGCCTTTGACATTTTTCAGCAAAGATTGAAATATCTAAGAGCCATGTTTGTTTATCTTTGGGTTAAAAACTGAAAAAAAAGGTGGGAGAGCTCAGATCCATTTCTGGCACTGCTGGAGGATAATCCTCCCTCTACACAAGAGTGGACAGTTCCACAATTCAAGTTATGCAGGAATTGTATTGGGATGCATTTGTGAAAAACACCAATCACTTGTTATAAATTTTAAATGTTTAATATTGATAAAATGGTCATAAAAATATTCATACAAATTAGAGCAATAAGAATTTGAACAATCAGAGTTAGCACAATAAAGGACAATAAAACCAAAAATTACGAATGTTCAGGTGCCTCCTGGAGCAATTAAAGCCCCGAAAGCACACATTAACAAAGGATTAACTCTTAAAAGGAATAACCTGTTGCATATTCATATATCTCATACATGATGCATAAATTCTTTTCAAATAAAGGGTTTTCTCTGATTATTGTCAACTTTTCCTCCTTAATCCTGTTGGCGCCTCAAAGACGAAAATGAGGTGGAAGAATGTTTGTCTTTTCCGATAAGTAGGCAATAACTCTTTTTAAGTGTCCTGCTGCTGCCATCTCTGTGCAAAGAACCTCTTGATTATCTCATAGCTAGTTAAAGAAATAGCTCACACTGCATAGCTTTCATTTTAACACTATATCATAACCCAAAACTATATTCACCACACTACTTTAAAAAATTAATACAGCATAACTTTGTAACATAACACATATAATATTAATTTCAATATTTGCGAAAAGTCAATATTACAATACGCATTTTTCACACATTCATGCAGAATAAGAAAATATTGTTTTCAATTTTCATTAGGACTGTTAGATACTTCCAGAATATTTACAGCTGCATACAAAGAGTAATGCTTTGCTGTAGCAGGCACAGGGCCTGCAAAGCTTCCCTGGTGGTCAGCAGCCTAAGATAGGAAATGCCTAGTCATGATGACTGGACCAAAGGAACCCCTCTTCCACCCTCAGGCCCTCTCTTATCTCTCTGTAAGACTATAGGTTACATTCGCATCGCCGCCTACTATTGGACAATTTCCAAAATTCCCCTATATAAACCCCCATCTTTGCCCAGCTCAGGCGGAAGAGCGGTCACTGAAACCCTTCACAGAAGACACGAATAAAGCTACCTCTGTGGAACATTACACAGTTCTCCTCCCTCTCCCTGCGTCTGCTGCTGCTGCACCTAGCAAGCTAAGAGCTGAAATCACTAAAGAGCTGATATTCACTATAAGAGCTGATAATCCTTAAAAGCTGAATTGCTTGCTAGAAGTGCCTGCACTGGGAGCTGCCTGGGGGCTCGGACAGGTTGTGCTTAACGGTGCTTCACTATTCGGGACACCATCGCGGCAGCTGGGGTCAGGGATACCCCATATCCCACAGAGAGCCATGATACTTTGCAATTTTATTTTGCTTTCCAAATTTAGTTATAAAAAGACCTCAGACCACTAAAGGAAATTACTAGACTCTTCTCCCAGTATTTCCTATCCATTCCAAGATGGCCAAAAATGAAGTCATACAATAAAAAAGATAATTTGGCAATGGTCTTCCTGAGAGCTCTATTTTTATTTTTAGAGGTCTATATAGAAGAAAATATCCATCACTGGTTGCATTCTTGTTTTCTGTAAGTTTGTGTTACTTCATTATATAATTATATATCTTTTTACTCTGGTAAGAAATATAGTATCTTCAGTATTGAAGATTCTGGTAGGAAAATTGTGACCCCTGAAAATTCAGAACAAAATGTTCTACTTTGGCCAATTTGAACCAAAGATTGAGCTTTTTATTTTGTTGAACTACATCAAAATGCTTTTTAAACAAATATTTGTTCTGATACAACCTGTCCTGCTTATGACACAGTCCCTCATGAGAAAAGTGTCTCAATGCTCCATTAATTTCCAGGCTATTCTTTGAAAGATAGAATTTCCCATCACGTGTCTCAATCTCTTTCTGATCAAATAGTCTGCTTCGTCATGGTAATTTCACAAGGCTGTGTGCCCCAGGGTAGATGTAGTATACTGTACAAGAATGATTTATAGCACAAACTGCGGTTACACATACTGTGCCTAATCCCATAGGCAAAGTACCACTATAAAGAAATACAATTTAAACTTAAACTTACTTAAATTAATTGTATTTCGATCACCAAAATTGAGATATTTTAAAATTTTTGTCCAACTTTGGCATAAAAACAAAGCCTGAAAACTGGTATTTCCCATTAATTCTTCAGTATGACTTCATGTATTCCCTGCTTTTAAAGTGTAAAAAAAAGAGAACATATGCAGACTTAGGAGTGATATTTGGAAGCGAGATGAGGAGCAAAAAAAAAAAAAAAAAAAAGCAGTTGCCTTATTTTTGCTGCGGTTAGCTCTGCGGGGTAGGGGTAATTCCCCAGCTGTTACACGGGTACACAGCTAGCCCAATGCTTAATAGCACTGTCTGTCTGAGACCCAAAAGCAGTTCCCAGCACAGGCAAGCCTTAGCAAGAAATAGCGATTTCAGCTCTAAAGTGATTATCAGCTAATTAAGTGATTAATCAGCTCATCAGCGATTTCAGCTCTTAATCTTGCTAGGCCTCGCAGCAGCAGATCATGGAAGAGAGAGGAGAAGAGGTGTATGGGATTCCACAGATCGTAGTCTTTATTCGGATCTTCGGTGACAGCTATCTGCAAAGGGTTCCAGGGACGTCTCTTCTGACTAACTGGGCAAAAGTCGGGGGTTTTATAGGGTTTAGGGGGATTGGAAACTGTCCAATGGTAAGGGTCAAAGGGAAAGTAGCCTATAGCTTTACAGGTAGATAAGCAAGGGTCTGAAGATGGAAGAGGGACTTCTTTTTGTCCTAGTCAGCATGACTTGGCACTTTAGGCTGCTGACCGCCAGGGTCTTGCAGGCCCTACGCCTGCTGCACCTTATATTACAGTCATAGCAACATGTTTCAGTATTAGGGTAAGACCAAGTCAGCCACATTCATAGAAAAGAGAACTAGCTCTTATTGCAGGTGTCATTACTAATTACCATGTATTGCAGGTGTCATTACTAATTACCATGTCACTATGCAAACATGTAACAGTTGAGAACTATCATACATCTTCCTCTTAGGTGATACACTGAAGACCTCCATTCTACTCACTCCTGGCCCAGATAAGCTGATTTAATTAGGTTCTTAATAACATTTAAGTTCAGAAATGGCAGGCTTTACTTATGCAGAATACTAAAATTTAATGTGTTTTGCTTTAAGCATAAACTCAAGATTTGAATCTCAATACTTAACAGAAGTCGATATATATTGAGGGGAAAGTAGGTAATACATACAGGAAACATGAGCCTATGGCTCTGTTTTTCCACAAGCCATCCCCATTCGTGTCCTGGATGACCTGTGTTGGGCCTGCCCATTGGACTGCCTTCCTGACCTTGTCTCTCCTTGGGACAGAGTAGATTTTCTTTTGGGGGACTTTTTTTTTCTTTCAGTCTACCAAGAAGGGCGAATAAGTTGCAAGGCCAAGAGCAGGAAGGTAAGACAGAGCATCAGAACACCATTCATCATTTCTAATAAGGACTGCTTAACAATAAAATATCGAGCACCACAGATCTTGGTCTGGGCTGGGGGGGAGTTATTGGGAGAATGTGATACCATGGATACCAAAAAGTCCCAGGTTCACCTTCTTCACTGGTATGATTTAATTTTCTTCTGCTGAAGGAGTAGAGGTTTCTAGGATATGTTTGCAATGTACTCTGGAAGTTATGGTATGAGATTATTCGGTGACTGTAATTCTGCTTGACCTAAATGCAAAACTTCTCACTTGTTCTCACCTACTTTCCTCACTTGTTGAACACAGGGAATTCAGAGAATTTTTTTTTTAATAGGAAAGGAACCAGAATCTCAAGTCACCTCACAGCTCTTCATGTCCACAGAAGAAAATTTTTGAAGCCCAAAATATTATCAGTATTTCCATATCTACACTTTCTGTTTATTGAACATTTGAATTCAATAAGTTCAACAGTTTGTGATTTAATCTTGTCTCCTGTTAGTAAGAGATTACTAAGGCTAAAATGTCCTTTCTTCAAGAATATGAGATCACATTTTGGTTGGCAAAGGTATACTTAGATGTTCAGTGAAGAGTCCCAATTAGCACCAAAGTTGGTCTAAAAAGCGTTTTTTATTTGTTTATGTTCATTAAGTTTTCTGACAGATTTCTAAAGGGCATTTTTTCCTCCAAAGTATGTTCCAGTTTGGTAATCAGATTCAGTGTTTCTAGTGTTGGGGACAAAATACTTACATAGATCAGGAAACATAAATACCATGCCCTCCCCTTTACAATTTCTGTGATGTTTTGAATATGGAGAAAACAAACTCTAAAAATGTCAACCTCTCTAACGCGAAACTTCCCATGAGTCTTCTCATTAGGAAAAAAGCTTGAGTCTAACCATGAGTGAAATGACCTGTGTTGCCCTACCCAGAGATGCAAACTTTGTCCAAGTCACAAGGTGGACATGGGGTCCTGAACAGTTTGTTACCACTTAACAGATTGGATGTCTTAGTCTTGGTAGCAGTATATTAGTATGCTCTTGCCCCATAGAAATACAGGACAACTTACTTTGGCCTACAACAAAAGCTAGTTAAGGTGTCACAGCCTGTGTTTGCCTCATTTTAGAGTACAGACATACCAGCTACTGCCTCTTACCCAACTTGCAATAACCTATCATGTTCTGTTCATTTGATTTTTTGGTGACTTGCTACTGCCTATATTCCCTATAAACACAGCATCATTAAAATTGTCATTATGTTCTTTAGTTAACATCCTAGCCAGTGTTTCACAGTGCTAGGTTTTTATTTTGCTACATTTGTGTTTGCTGAGTCCTGGCAATGTGAGATATTGAGGAAATCACATCAGCAGTCAGTTTGTGGTATAATGTTCTCTTACAGAGAGGAGTACGTATGTGCTGCTACGGGAAAAATTGTATTAGTTCTCACTTTCTAATCTTATTTTTTTACATTTTCTAGGATTTCATAGTGAATTTACAGCTTCTGTTGGCACATGAGTAGGAAATAGTATACAACTAGCAGTTGATTCTAATTCAAAACATGCTCAGTTTGCTGCTAGAAAGTCTGTTTTATGTTACTGCACAAATTACAGGATGTCAATAACCTTTATGATGTCAATTTGGATGGATATCCTTTTACTGAATAAGCCAGAAGAAACTCATGTAAGAATTTACAAGCAGAAGAGTAATCCTCTGAAAGGATGTTTTCTTCCTCTTTACTGAGACAATTTTTTTTAAGTAGAAGAGAAATCTTTTAAAGTTCTTCTTCTCTATTTATTTTTATAGATAAAAAATTCCATAGCATTTATCTTATGTAATTCAGATATCTTCTGCTGTTCATAGGCAAATGTTACCCTGGCTTTCTGATCAGCCAAGTGTGTTATTTCAGTGTTAGAAGAGGAAGTTACAACTACAGGCACTGTATATTTTTATCTAATTTATTCTTATATCATCCTTATGCAATGATCAAATATATACCTTACAGCTCACAGGTGTAGCACACTTGGAGTCCACTAAATAGTGTCTTAAGTTCTTGTACATATATTTCCTCCTCCAGAAACTCTTGCAAGTATTCAGCATCGGTTACTACTCAAACATATTTAGTGTATGATGCTAAGCCCAGAGAAATCAATATTCACAAATATTCACAAAATTTTGAATATACTTGAAAAACTATTATGTACCTGTATATGTTGGAAATCATACCTGGAAAAATCATGTATATGGAAAAATCATACCTGTATATGTTGGAATGAGAATATAAAGCAATATATTACAATCGTGGGGTTTTTATTTAAAAAAAATATAAAACAACAGGGATTTAAATTTGTTTTAATCAAATTTGCTCTCTATATATCTTCAATGGTTCTGCAGCACATGGTGGAACCCAATTCATAGTGCCTACTTTTAAATGCAGGGGCTTGGAGTGTACTGCTGTGGATTCATGAAATATAAAGGTACTTATTTTCCTTTTCTTATTGACATGTATTGAATTATTTTATGACTAAACTACACTTTGAACTTTCCACAGTGATACTGTTTGTTTGAAATTTGTCACTCAGGCTAAAATTTTTCCTTATTTCATTAAATGAGTCTTTTGGTCTTTTCTCTAGTTTGACAGATTTCTGTTTTGAGGGGAAAATGTAAGAAAAATAAATTATTTTTAGTTCTTCTTTGCAGTTTATTTTTCTCAAACTTATATCAACAGTGTTAATTGAAAAATCTGCATATCCCTCTAGGTCTGTTTAATATGTGACCTGGATGGATAACCTGCAATGGTAAAAAAAATTATCAATGCAATGCTTCCACTTTATATAAACGTTTGCTATTGATCTTAATAGGTGTGCGTAAGGTAAAGTTCATTTTGGGCATGATAAAACCTGTTGGGAAAGACTACCATGGTGTGGGATATTCCTTTTACAGTGTGAGGGCTCTGAAAAGCAGTTATTTCTCTACAGATTAGCAAATACAGACACAATAAAGTGAAGAACAGAATAATTCTCAGATGCCACTGCTGCTGCTGCAACTCATTATGCCTTGTGTCTCCAAAACTTTGTCATGAGCAATTATATCTTTTGAAGTAGGTGGCTAGAGAAACCATACTCCCTAAAGGTTCACCATCTGTCAAAAGTGAACCACTGTGCCACCTTTATAAGTAACTGGTACCTTACACCTACATTCTCACACCCACTGTAACATACTGCTCTTGAGAAGCCTATTGCCTCACTCATATCAACTCCTCTTCTAAGACACTGCTATTATGTATCATAATAAACCAAGACAAAATGCAAATATTTACTCTAGGAAGAAATAGTAATGACATCCCAGAAGAGTATGTAAGTAAACACATTTCATGGTTGCTTTTTTACCAACCAGGTCCCTGCTAGAGTTTTCAGGAAGTCCAGTTATGTCATGCTGCAAGAATCTCAGCTTTTCCCACATGCTCACGTTCACCGGTCCACCTCAAAGGTTAGTTACATCCATATATTACCAGAGAGGAATACAAGTTTTTAGTCTGTCCAGAGATCAACAAATGTGACTACAATTTTTAATAAGCAGTCAAGGTCTTAATTTGTAAAAGCCATGTACTGGTTTATTTGAACAAGATCAAAATAATTTTCTCAACAATAGTTATCTGATCTCAAGCAAATTTGTAAAAAAATCAAAACTTACCTGAAGCTACAGTGGGCTTTGGATCCTCTGGAAGGTAAAAGGCTGTGAGACCTTATGGCAGCTGCAGTATGCCTTGTCTGTGTTGTGTCTAGAGCAAAGGGAGCCTGCAGAGCTATGAACCTACACCTTCTATTAACGTTCTACATGCTAATCGATCTAGATGTAATGCCACCAGATTTTTCGGGGGCATATATGAATCTTTTAGCAACATGACCCAAGATGCAATGTGACTACTTCCACTTCAGCAATGGTCCCCACATGAGAGGAAAAGAAGGGAAGATAATTATTAAAAACAAGACCATATGATAGCTACTTCAAGATAAAAGTGGTACCAAGACAGTGATGTAAATAATCTTGATGTTTTCACCACAGCATCACTGAATGGCTGGAGTTCTGGGAAAAAGATCCAGTAGAGATTCTACTTAATTTGGGGTTTGGTGCAGAAGAACCTGATGTCCGCACAAAAATCCCTCCTCGCTTCCTCAGTGGTGTTTCTGTGGCAACAGGATTTGACATCCAAGCCTTTTTGGAAGCTCAGAAGAAGAAGATGGACATTGAGAGGCCAAACCTATATATGGTAACAACAAACGTTTTGGCAAAAGGAGAAGTTTTAGCCATAAATAGTGTGGGAAACTGAGAGGGTAGAGAAGAAGAGGCTTATGAAAGAAAATTAATGAAAAAGAGCTGTTTTTAGGAGACATTGAGGAGCCCTTTGTGACAATGATGCTTCCTGATATGATTGAAGTGCTGTTTAGCTCTACTCAGCTATGGACTCTGATTTATGTGCTGAAGCTACCAGCTTGTGGCATTTTAAAACAAAACTGCATGTTGTCTGTAAGACCTACCCCATAATCAGAGATAGTCCTTGGTGTTGCAGAGGCTGCAGAATTAAATTTGTCCATTGACTCAGCCACTTCACCAAAAGTACATTAATATGTACTGACCATCACTGGTGATGTAAGTCAATAGAGAATACTGGAACAAAACACATGAGACTCCATTTTCTTCATGCAGAAAAAGCCCTTCTTTATTCACATAACTCATTTTTATACAGTTTTAAAGACCTTGTGTATGACTCCAATTGGTTAGTAGCTTTCTTGCCAATTACTCTATTGGTTAGTAAAAGGTATTTTACTTGTCCATCAAATCTCTCTATTCTTAAATTGTTTACATATTTTCTTCACTGATTCTTACGGGATAGATTTAATGTTTATACAGGGGCTAGTTGTTTTTCACCCAGGAATAAATTGTTATGTTAAAA
This sequence comes from Urocynchramus pylzowi, assembly GCA_013397555.1. Classification (NCBI taxonomy): domain Eukaryota; kingdom Metazoa; phylum Chordata; class Aves; order Passeriformes; family Fringillidae; genus Urocynchramus; species Urocynchramus pylzowi. The sequence goes on from VZRH01006239.1 coordinate 47,340, forward strand.
AACGATGTATATTAGGACTGTTTTCACAAGGGAACTTGCAAAGTACGAGCTTTGCTTAGAAGAAATGATAGGCCAGCCGTTGATCTAACAGAGCAGGCCTGATTTTATGAGGCCTTTTTTTTTGTAATTTTTCTACCTGATTGCAACAGAGGAGATATGGAATTCATCCAGGCAAGATGTGTACCTACGTTCTCTTTTACCCTTGGTAGATTCCTCTCACAGGACAATGTTCAGAGCAGATAACAAGCTATTAACTTCTCGTGACTAGAGGTTCCAGAGCTTGTGCATTAGACCTTGACTAGAACCTAACAGTTTTGTGGTTCAAATATGCATTAAGGGTAGATGAGGATCATATTTTAAGTACAAGTTCCTTGTTCAAAATGGCACCATTTAAAGCACACAGGCTTAAGTTTTGTTAGTTTAGATGTTTTTAGTTCTTGTTTTGTGTATTTTGCTACTGAGAAATGAATACAAGATCTTCACCCTTGTGGTGTTACATTTTATTTAAATGGTATGCTCTGTCTCACCCCTCGAAAATGTACGGTATATTCCTAGCCTCTGACCCTCCCCTACAGTATCATGTATCTGTAACCCCATTGGCCCAGTCTTATTCCGTGCCCACTTCGAATCTCCCTGTTAAGCTGTGCGAGGAGTCCACACGTCCTCTTTGGCCCTTTTTCTCCCTAGATTCTCCTTCTCTCCCCCTCTCTCCCCCTCCCTCCCCCTTCCCCTCCTTTCCCTCCATAAACCATGCTGCTCCTGGAGGTGAGACCCCCAATAAACCCTCTTCTAATCAGCACCCTCAGAAGCCGTGTGGAGTTTCCTTGCCTGCCTGCCGCTACCTGTGAACATACAGCTTAGGGGGCCCCTCGGGGACTCCCCGGGGACCCCCAAACGAACTGCATCACACCCTGAAGATATTTCTGCATTAAAATGGCATTATTAATCTGCTGGTATATCATACATCTGAGAAGTCCCTTTTTGACATCATATTCCCACAAACTGTGGCACAGGATAGCCAGATGGCTCTTGAAATCTGTTTACTGAAGATGCTCATTGAAGCAGGATCTCTCATACAGCCCATGTATTGTTGTGTAGCAATGCACCAAACAAGAAGTAAGAATGGACTAAGAATTGAAAGTGAAATGTCAAAGCATTGTGAAAAATGTGATCCCCCCTGCTCCCCCCAGTCGCTCTCCTTTTATAGCAAGGCCTGTGCACACATTTAAATATTTACAGCAAACCGATATGTAAAACAGGTTTCTCAGCTCTCACTTTATTTCTCTCCTAAGAGAGAGGGAAGAGAGGGATTTGAGCTATTGGGTGCGAGTGGATGGAGATGTATTTGATGACTCTTAAATGGATAAGAAATTGGTTGGATGGATGTAGTAGTAGTCAATGGCTCAGATGGTAGTAGTCAATGGCTCAGAGTCCTGATGGACTCTGGGATCCAGTGCACCTTCAGCAAATTTGCAGATGGCACCAAGGTGGGTGGTACAGTTGACACACCTGAAGAATAGGATGTCATCCAGGGGAACCTGGACAAACTCAGGAAGTGGTCCTATGGGAATCTCATGGAGTTTAATAAAATCAAATGCAAGATGCTGCCTCTGGCTCAGGCTGGGTGATGAACAGATTGAGAGCAGTCCTGCCAAGAAAGAATTGGGGGTGTTGATGGATGAGAATCTGGACAGGACCCAAGAATGTGTGCTTGCAGCCCAGAGAGCCAAATGTGTCTTTGGCTGCATCAAATTAAGCATGGCCAGCAGGCTGAGGGAGGTGATTCTGCCCCTCTGCTTTGCTCTACTGAGATCCCATCTGGAGGGCTGCATCTAGCTCTGGGGTCCCCAAGCCAGAAAGGACCTGTTAGAGAGAGTCAAAAGGAAAGTTACAAAGATGATCAGAGGGATGGAAACTTTTAGGAAGAAAAGAGAAAATGCTATATTGAAAAGATAAGAGATTTTGGGTTGTTCAGCCTGAAGAAGAGAAGGCTTCCAAATGACCTAGCTGCTGCCTTCCCTTCAGTACCTGAAGGTAGTGACAAGAAGACTGATGAGGGACTTTTTTATNGTTAGAGAGAGTCAAAAGGAAAGTTACAAAGATGATCAGAGGGATGGAGCTTTTAGGAAGAAAAGAGAAAATGCTATATTGAAAAGATAAGAGATTTTGGGTTGTTCAGCCTGAAGAAGAGAAGGCTTCCAAATGACCTAGCTGCTGCCTTCCCTTCAGTACCTGAAGGTAGTGACAAGAAGACTGATGAGGGACTTTTTTATGTAAGAGCATGTAGTGATGGGATTTGCGAGAATGGCTTCAAACTGAAAGAGAATAGGTTTAGATCAGGTGTTAGGAAGAAATCCTGTGATGGTGGTGAAGCTCTGGAACAAGTTGCCCAGGGAAGTTGTGGATGCCCCATCCCTGGAAAAGTTCCAGGCCAGGTTAGATGGAGCACTGAGCAATCTGCTGTACGGCACTGAAAGATGTCCCTGCCCAGGGCAGGAGAGTTGGAATTAGATAGTCTTTAAGGTTTCTTCCAACCCAAGGCATTCTATGATCCTGTTATGGTGGATGGAAACTAGGAAGATAGAGAATTAGATGGGAATGAGAGCAGAGAAAAAGGCTTTGAGGGAAGGAGTTTGCATAGTGTAAGTAGACAGTCAGTAACCAAGGTATAATCTCATTACTTCTTGTATTTGTTTTGGTTTAGGGCAAATTTGGGAGAAAATTTTAAAGGGTTTTTTTTAGAAAATAGATTTAAGTGGATTTTTTCTTAATTGGTTTGGGGAAAGTTTTTTTGGAGAAAAGTGGGAAAAATTTGTTTGTTTAATAGGCAATTTTTTTTTTATAAAAAATGAGTAACATTGAACAATAAAATCTTTTATTGCTCTAAAAGAGATTATAAGTTTAGAAATTTTTCTTTGTGGGTTGTAGTTTGGCTTATTCAGTCTTTTATTAATCTTTTTGGTGTTGGAAATGTTGTGGCTCAGCCTTGATTTGATGGGCTACAGGTGTGACCTGTTGGAGCTTTCTTTTAGGTGTTTAGTTTAGGGTAGGTTTAAATAATTCTAAGAAAAAGAGAAACTATAGTTTAGGGAATTATTTTTGCTTTAGTTAGCTAAAAACTAATTAAAAGCGAAGGAGAGCTCTGTCTTGTTGTTTGTATTGTTGCAGATAACATAGTTTAGGAGTAGGAGTGTGGAGAAGTTAGTGTAGTTTTTGAAAATAAACTTTGTGCTTTTTTTCCCCCCTCTTTTTTGCTCTTAGAATTAGTTTTAAAGGTGCAGAACTTATTTTTGGGCTAAGTAGATGAATGTGGATATAAGTATTATGAAGTTACTTTAGGACATTCTACTCTTTATTTTCATGTTGTTTATTACTAAAACTAATGTGTATTTTAAGTCTATAAACACATATCTACAGTATATAGCTATATATAGATAATGGTGATAACATTTAGTAAATAGTGATATTTATACATAGTTTTTACTGAATAATTAGATTTTTTTGAGGTATATATTGTGTTGCTTTATTTTTTTGTATTATTAATTATGTGCAACTTGGTTTTTGAGTAAAAACTATTTTATGAATGGGTCTGTTTGTATTTGAGACAGAATTCATTTTTTTTTTTAATCAAGTTTTGACATGTATTATTGGGATTTTGGTTTTCTCAGTTGTATGTAGGGGTTTAGATTGGGTAGGGCTTATTTGGTTGGTGGAGCTTTGGGTGTTAACTAACTAGGTGGCTTTTGTTAGATATTGTTTTTAATCTTTGAAAGATTTTTACTTAATGCTTTTAAGGTGCTTTTTAATAGTTTATTGTATTTTTAAAATTTTGTTTGCAGCTGGTGCATGGTAGGGGATATGGTACACTTAATGTTATGTTCTCTAGACTAGGGTTCAATAAGGTTGTTTTTGAAATGAGTCTCATTGTTTGACTTAATTTTTTAAGGGTATTGTGTTTTTAAAGGACTTGCTTTTTAAGGCTTAGGATGGTGTTATGGTCTGTAGTGTGAGGCATAGGGCAGGTCTAGCTATCTAGTGGTGGTTTTTACTATTGGGAGCACGTAGCGTTTACTTTGGCATGTTTAGGGTAGTGTGATGTAGTTAATTTGCTAGGCTTCTTTAAATTTGGACTATTGCTTATTATATTATAGGGGTTTTAATTGCCTGGCTTGCTTGATTGTAGCACATGTTTTACTGTTATGGATAACTTGAAAAATATTGTTTATAGTTAAATTTATTTTTTGGTTTTGTGTCTATTTATAAGTGGCATTTTTATTTTGATGACTTTAGGCATTATGAGCTTATTTAGCTAGGAACAACTTTTGTTGTATTGTTAATTTAAGTCTATTTTTGACACTTCTGCCTTTGTAGCTTGATTGATTTGCGTGTTGTTTTGGTGCTTTTTATTAGTTTTATTTTTGGGGATGTGGGTATTTATATAGGAGACTTTTATAGGTAGTTTCTTTACTTTGGTAGTGTTATCTATTCTCTAGCAGCTTAAATTGGGGGGTTTTATGCTGCTAATTAGCTTTTTTCCACTTTTTAAACTATTCTTGTAGAGCACTGGCTACAATTTATGAATTTGTGTAGATGTACAGCTTTGGCTTCTTTGTATTTTAGTAATGTTTACTTTGGTTTTTTTTATAATGTTTAGGGTTAATTGAATTGCTCTGAGTTTAGCGAGTTGGCTTGATTTACTTTTTCTTTTAGTAGCTTTTGTAGCTTGTTGAGTGGGGCTTTATATGGCTGGTTTTTACTTTTGTTTTATTTTTACAATGCAACACAAACTATTAGTAGAAAGATTGCAGTGTGGTGTTTTGTTGGCAGTTGGTTGTATGATGGAGCTTTTTAGCATGTTTTACTTGGTCTTGCTCTTTTTTGTGTATGAGACAAAAGTTTTTACTTTTAGGTTAATTTGTAATTATTTTTAAAATCTTAGGTTTTTTAGTTTTTTAATACAGGTGCGCTGTGTCATGAGGGCAATTTACTTGCTTTGTGTGACAGTGGTGGCATGGTGGGTAGAGGGATTTATTGTTTTGAATATTTTCTCTAGTATTGGTAGTTGGGGTGCTAGGAGGAGTTGTGCTTTAGTGTTGATTACTTTTGAGGTGGTTTGAACTCTTACAGGTTGTTGATTTTTTATTTTGGTTTGGGTTTTTTTGGGTCTTTTGGTTGTTTATTTTTTTTTGATGGAGTGTAGCTGGCTTTCGACTTTTTGTAATTTTCGCTCTAGAATTTTAGTGGTCAACTTTGAGTTTTGCGAGGCACTTTTTGTTAAAGGTTGAAGGAACTATGGTTCTTGGCTGTAGAGTAGAGCACGTTTATTATATTTGGTTTTCTTTTGACTGAGCTGAGGGCTATTGTATGAGCGATCTTTTGCTTAATTTGGGTGAAGGCTTGTTGTTTAGGGCCCCTCTGGAAAGTGTTTTTTTGTGGGTGGTTAAATAGAGAGGGCTTATAATTTGGTCATATTCAGGAATGTGTATTTTTAAAAAGCTTATGGCGCTTAAGGAAGCTTGGGTTTCTTTTTTCTTGGTTGGTGGAGATGTTGTGATTTTGTTGATGACATTGGTGGGAATTTGACATTGTCTGTTTTGCCACTTTACTTTTAGGAATTGGATCTCTTGAGTAGGTTCTTCAACTTTACTTTTTTGATGGCAAAATTGGTTTTTAGGAGAATTTGGATGATTTTTTTTTCTTAAACACTTTTGTTGCTGTGTTCTTCTACACAATGATGTTACTGATGTATTGTAGATGCTTTGGAGCTTTACCTTTTTCTAGTGAAGTTTGGACTAATTTATGGCAGATGGTAGGACTGTGCTTCTACCTCTGGGGCAATTGATTCTAGGTGTATTATATGCCCCTCAATGTGAGGGTAAATTGAGGCTTGCATTTTGCTGCTAAAGGAATGGAGAAAAATGTATGGGCAATGGTAATAGTGGCATACTATGTTGTTGCTTTGGATTTTAACTTGTGTTGGAGCTTTTATATGTTTGCTATAGTAGTGCTTAATGGTGGAGTCACTCTACTTAAGGCACAATAGTCTATAGTTAATCTCTATTCTCTTGGATTTGCACATAGGCTAAATGGGGTTGTTGAAGGGCAAGTGGGTTTTGTTGACTGTCTTTTGGCTCTCTAGCTCGCAGATCATCTTATGGATGGATATCACTGCATTTTCAGTTGTTTTGTATTGTTGATGATGCATTGTTGAAGTGGCAATTGGTATTTGTTGCTATTCTACTTTTAGGAGTCTTATTGTAGATGGGGTCTTTGATAGTTTAGGTAAGGTGTTTAATTGCTTCAACGTCTTTTGTCTCTATAGCTGTTATCTTAAACATCCACCTGAGTCTTTTTGGGTCTTTGAAATACTTAATTTGGAGGAAGTCTATGCTTAAAATGCATGGGGCTTTTGGGCTAGTTACAATAGGGTGTTTCTTTTACTTATTTTTAGTCAGGCTCACATTAGCTTCTACTAAAGTAAAATCTTGTGATTTTCCTGTCACACTAGCAATAGAAATAGATTCTGTCCCCACTTGTTTTGATGGGAATAATGTGCACTGCTCACTAGTGTCGACTAAGACTTTATATTTTTGTGGTTTTGATGTGCTAGGCTAACGAATCTATACAGTCTAAAAAACATTATTTTTTCTAGCCTCTACCTGTCTAGAGGCAGGGCCTGTCTAAGCTTGGTTATCTTTTTCTGAGGGGGGCATGTATTTTGGAGGTTGTTTCAAGGGGATTGGACATGCCATCAGCATCATTATACTTGGCAGTTTGGTTATGGGCCATTGGAGTTGCTTCTTTTTTGGTGGAACTTCATCTCTGAGTCTTGTTGTTTTCTAATTCAAGTACCCATTGTGTAAGAGCAGCAGTATATTTCTATCTTATTTTTTCATGTTTTTTTTATAATTACGCAGGAAAAACCACAGCTTAGCTTGTGGGGTGTACCTTTTTTCTCTATCTGGGGGATGTTTGCATTTGGTACAAGAATTTTTGATTTGTATTGCTGAGATTTGGAGAAAGCCCTCTTTCATCTCTTCTTTGAGTTTTTTGTGATTTTCTTCTATTTTGTCTTCTAATTTTTGTAGACATGTTTTTACAGCTGTGATTTTTTCGTTTGTTGGGCCATGCACAGCATTTGCATATGTTTGGAGCTTCTTCGCTGTATCAAGTACAGTCTTTTCCCTGTTATTTTGCTTTATTATTGTTAAAGCAGAAGCATATTCTTGTGGCCCAAGTTATACAAGTTTTTGCTACATTATGGAAGTACATGGTACCAAGTCTGGATTAATAGCATCTAGGTCATCTGAGAAGACAATCTCTGCCATTGCCATTTCTCTCAAGCGTTGAATCCCTTGTTCTATGGTCTTCTACTGTGTTTGTTGCTTATAGAGAGAGTTTGTACATAGATATCTTTGTGCTTCACTTCTCAGGACCTTGTGCCCAGAGATTGTAAGGGTCAGCCCCCTTCATCATTCTTTGGTCAATAATCAGATTATGTGACAGGGATCTCAAATGCCTCGCTTCAGTACTGTTTAGAATTGTAGCTTTTCTTGTAGCATTCTAAAGATGGACTAACTAACTATAGATTTATTAGATCAAGTGCAATCTTTTCTTAGGCTATGAAGGTTTTGTAGAGAAAAGGACTTAATAGTAACTTCTGATTTTGTGTCAGTTTTTAGCTTTGAGGGTCCTTCCCTCGGATCATCATTATCGTCTATTGGCTGATCAGTTTTGGTTGTGTGTTTTCCGCCTCTTGTGGTAGGAACAACATCCATTGGTTGAGGCTCACTTTCCTGTTTAGCTATGGGCTTAGGCTTACTGTTTGGTTTAGCTACAACTTGAGTAGCTGGGGTGCTGGCTGCAGCCTGAGTGATTGGGGTAGCTGTTGATTTATCTCCCTGCCCCCCTGCTTCTGTCTGCTGCCTGTTGTGGCTTTGGTTCGTTAATTACCACTGGACTAGCAGTAAGATGTTAGAAATCACAGCTATGGCCCAGCCCAGCCAGCAGTACTCACTACCCTGCCCAGCAGCCAATGAGGTATTGTGGGTGTCTGCGGGATGTGGGGAATCCCCAGCTGCTGCAATGGTGTCCTGGTAGTGCAGTACTGTTAAGCACAACCTGTCCTAGACCCAGGCAGCTCCCAGCACAGGCTCTCCTAGCAAGCAGTTCCGCTCTTTAGTGATTTCAGCTCTTAAGTGATTATCAGCTCTTAAGTGATTTCAGCTCTTAGCTTGGTAGGTGCCGCAGCAGCAGATGCAGGGAGAGAGAGGGGAAGCACCGTGTGAGGTTCCATGGAAATTTCTTTTATTCGTGTCTTCTGCAAAGGTTTTCAGAGACAGCTCTTCCGACAAACTGGGCAAAAGCAGCTCTTTATATAGGGTTTAGGGGTATTGGAAATTGTCCAATAGTAAGGGTCAAAGGGGAAGTAGCCCATAGTCTAACAGAGAGGGTCCGAAGGCAGAAGAGAGGTTTCTTTGGTCCAGTCAGCATGCCTTGGCATTTTCTATCTTAGGCTGCTGACCGCCAGGGCCTTGCAGGCCCTGTGCCTGCTACAATGAGGGGCCACAGGTACCCCGGGAGAAGGGTCCCACCCCTGTGTCTGGAGCCACCTAGCCTGGCCTGGTCAAGACAGGGAGCGAGAGTGTGTTACTTTTTTGTTGGTTGGAAGAGAAAGAGAGCTTTCCCAGGATTTTTCATTTTTAACATGTGTTTTTCACAGAGGCGTGTTAGAGCCTCTCAGTGGTTTTACAGACTGTTAGTTACACAGAAGCTTTTGTATTACTTCTGTAGATGTTTCTCTTGTAAAACTACCACACTGCCCTACAGTATCTAGCAGTGTGTGATAAGTATAGGCCAGGGCCTAGCTTATTTAAATGAATTTTTTTTTTTTGGAGTTATTATGGCACTTTTCTTTTAGGTATTTCTCCACCTCAGCTGGGTTCTGTATTTGTTCACATGGAAAGTCTCAGGCTATAGGGTTAGAAAATTATTTTAAGAGTTTGGCCCATATTTTCCCATTCTCTACACTACTTAGGATTTTTCATGCCTGGGTCTACTTTTGGGTCAGGGGGCTCATCAGCTCCTCTGGACATCTCAGCCTTTATTCTAGACAAATTGCAGACTATATAAAGGAAGTTTACTGGATTAAATACTAGGGCAGTGGTATCTTCAACATTTAGGGGAAATTGAACATTTTCAACAAGTGACTTAACAGACTCAAAGGAGAAAAAAGGAAGGGAAACACTGAAAAGCGTCATCTCCCGCTCCTCCTCTAACAAATTGAGTGCAAATACTAATAAACTGCTAAAACATGCTATTGGAACTAGGACGTAGGGTACGAAGAAACCATAAACTATACTTATTTTGAACAGTCTCTTTGGCACTGGAAAAGCTGCTGCTCAGGCCCAACCTGGTAGGCTACAGGTGCTAGCTGTTGGTGCTTTTCTGGGTGTTCAGTCTAGAGCAGGTTTAAACAGTTCTAAGAAAAAGAGAAACTACAGTCTTGGGAATTCCTCTGCCTCAACTAGCTAAAAACTAACTAAAAGCAAAGGAGAGCTCTGTCTCGTGATCTGTATGTGCTGCAGACAGCACAGTCTAGGAGCAGGAATGTGGAAGAGTGAGTGCAGTTTCTGAAAACAAACTCCGTGCTTCTTCTCTCCCCCTCTTTTGCTCTCAGAACCGGTCTTAAAGGTGCAAAACTTATTTTTTGGGCTAAACAGATGAATGGGGATACAAGCATCATAAAATCATGCCAGGACACTTGTCCGGTAGTCATCCTCAGGGTACAGAATTGCACAATTGTAAATCTTCTGTACAGTCTTCTACAGTCCCTGTAATGTCAATGAGAAGAAAAGGTGCAATAGATACCGTTCTCTGTAAATTAAGTAGATTGTGCTGGTTTTGCATTAATTGATTTGTGGTGAAGAGGAAAAAAGTCACCCACAGAATGGATTCTCTGTGAGGAGCAGCTAGCATAGATGAGGGCCATCCTCGTACTGCAAGCAACCATGCAGCTGGGATGTCATCGCGCAGCCACAGTTGTTTTGGCAAGGCTTGCAATGGACTTTATTTACTTAGCTGCTTTTAACCAGACGTGCTGCAGAAAGAAAGGCAAAAGCAGAAGCAGCAGTTTTTCTTTTTTTGGCATCCTGCCTGAGGAAAAGGTACGGAGTGGAGCCAGCAGCCTTGCACAGCTCGCGCAGTGCTGGCAGAGACCACGTGACCTAGAGAGAGAAGCATAGCAAGCGATTCCCTGATTGCAGAGCCTGGACAAGATTAACCTTTCAGTGCTGCAGAGCTCTATAAAAACTGTTTAATTGGTAGAACTTGAGAACAAACGAACCTATGAGCACCAATTCTCTCCCGAATCAGAGAAAAGGAGAAAGTGAAGACAAGTGAGAACAACTGGACAACACTAAGGTTGGTGCAAAATAGGGAGGGGGAGGAGGAAGTGCTCTGAGCATCAGAGCTGAGATTCTTCTGCAAGCCATGGAAAGGACTATGATACAAGTTTCCCTGCAATTCATGAAGTGCATCAGGGATTCAGCATTCACGCACAGCCCATGAGTAAAAGGCCATCGTGCTGGAGCATGTGGATGCTGAAAAGCTGCGCTCAGGTGAGAGGCTTGAACAGAGAGAAAGAAAATCCTTGCTTTCAGAAGTAGAGAAAGAAGATCCTTACTTTCATACTAGAACAGCTCATCCTTAAAAACCTGCACCCCATAAGCTAAATGGCCTGTGAAAGGCAGTTCTGGGAAGACTATAAGTCGTGGGAGGGAATTCATGTTAGGCATGAAAATTAAAACCACATTAAACATTCACAGAGAACTGCTTCTGCTGTGATTATCCAGGGGTTTTCGGGGGTCCAGACTGGCTAGCTCCGACCCCTGACCCCTGGCTCAATCACACATAGTCAGGAATAAAAGATGAGAAACGCTCTTCCTCCTAGGATGCCATGTCCTACTTTATTTTCTAGGTAAGAGACACCTCTAGCCCAGTTGCCATCCAGCTGAGAAAGTGGGGGTGGCATCCTCCCAAGGGGGTTTTAATGGGAAGTACAGGAAGGGGACCATAGCCAATGGGATACAAGTGAGGAGGGTCTTGGGGAGGGCCAGCCAGGAAGGGACCATCAACACCGAGGCTTAGAGGGGGGAAAGGAGGAGACCACATGATATAGGTCATGGGAACAGTGCAACACTACCAAACACCCAGTGCAAACCAGCTAAATAACTATTTAGTGCAATACAACATGCTTCTTGTAGGAAAGACCCCATGGCATAGCTAAAGAGACTCCTTTCCCTGAGTGAACTGAAGAAAGATTTTAGATGTGACAAACTGATTAAAAATCCCATGTTTTGTTTCCCTGAGGAGTTGGTGGAAAGGAAGGAAGGGCATGGGGGAGAGTGGGAGGGGGAAAGGTGTTTCAACAGTTTATTTTTAGTTCTTATTATACTCTTTTAATTCTGTTAATACATTTTTCTTTATACCTTTTGAAGTTTTAAAAGCCTGTTTTGCCCTTAAAGTGTGTTTCTCCTAATCCTTATCTCACCCCATGAATTTTCTTTCCCTCTCCTCTGCTTAACTATAGCAGAGGATAATGAATAAATTATTTTTGTGGGTGGACTGGTATTTGGCCAGCGTCAACCCATCACAAAGATTCAGCTCTAGAGATGCTCCACAGCATTTACCTCTCCATGAACAATTTAGTGAATTCCAGACTCCTTACTGTTGGAGAATACCAGAAGAAGTACCAGAATAAGGCAGACCATATGCACTTCTGGACACTTAAGACTGTATTGAAACACTGATTCCAGAGATAGTGGTGTTGGATGAATTCAGTTATTGTTACCTTGTTTGGTTTTCTATCACTGAGCCATTTCAATGATAAAGCACTCTAAATCCCTCTCAATTTCTTCCTTTCTCTGAAGAAATTGCTTAATATGAGTTAGAGAATACTTGAGAGGTTTTCTCATTGTCAATTTACTTCTTCATATTCTGAGTCAGCAGAGAAAGTTAGTATGATATGTATTACTCTGGGAAGGAAATAAGGAGAAAAGTTAGAGGTAAAATATGGAAGACAATAAACCTGAAGGAAAAAGGGAGAGGGAGGTGAGAGAGACTAAGGAGTTCCATAGTGAAGTGATGTCTCTCCATTTTCATATTTAATTAATTTCCTGTTGCAGTCCTTTTCTGTTTCTGTCTGGCTCTTTCAGGAATATAGCTTTCTAGGCCTCCTTCACTGCTGATTAGATATTTTAAAATAAGCATGGATTACTATAGAGTTATTAATTTTACCCAAACTCAGTGCTGTTTCCTCAGTATTGTCAGAGTTTTCAAGAGGTTCAGTTCACAAAAAAAAAAAAAAA